>JBCAUI010073327.1:0-19900 GCA_038406195.1 Haplosyllis anthogorgicola | reverse complement strand
GAAATATAAGCAGCATCAATGTAATTTTCACAGGAAATAAAGAGGGTATATAGATGCATATGACTGCAAAATATGAAATATCTTTACCTGTGTAAAATAAGGTTCAAAGAAAAATACTAATATGGCTGCCAATTTGAGAATAAAGGTCACGGGAACACAATTTTTGCTAGGCTTTGAGATGGGACATAGGTGCATATGTTTGTATGATATGAAGTCTCTAGGATCAATAGTGTGCTCAGGATGACTGTGCACAGACGACGACGAGGACGCCAACGACAACGACAACGACGACGACGACGGACACTTCATGATTCTATAGGCTCTTTGTCCAAATGAGCCAAAAACCCAAAAAAACCAATAGTGTACTTTGAAGGGTAGCGCTGTGTGATAATTAATTTACATTTTCTCCTTTAAAACCTGACTTCGTGGGCGAATTTCTGCATTTGAAGCGGGAATCTACCTTTAAAAAAGTAAATTCATGTTTTCCATCACGTGTTCAATTAATCTACGAGATCATTTCAAGGCACTGGCTTTTCTTCACGCACACTGTGTGCGCAAGGGTTGAACTGTAATTAGCAGGAGTAATGTGGAAACAACGCGATACACTTTTGGAACTGTTCTTTAAAACGTAGACAACTAAAAGCAAAGCATTTAAAATAGACACGTCATTCATTCAATTTTCATCAAGCACATTAAAACCTCCTAAACATCAGCACCATCATTTGTCAACTTCTGCCACATTTTTTACCCTTTATAATCTTACATCGTTACTGTGAATCAGTACAATTAGCTACAAAAATAGGTCCAGATGGACCTGAGCTCATTTGACATTATCATAAAACTAAGACAATACAGGTTACAATATCACATGGATACAAATGAAGTGTCTATGATCAAATCCCAAATAAATGACCTATGAAAAAACAAATATGGCTGTCAAACTGCAAATATAAGTGGTATCAATATAATTTTTACAGGAAATAAAGAGGGTGTATAGATGCATAAAGCTGCCAAATATGAAGTTTGTATCATCAACTGTATCTCCAGGAGAAAGGTTCAAAGGAAAAAAACCCAAATATGACTGCCAATTTGAGAATAATACTCACAGCAACAATAATTTTGCTAGGCTTTGAGATGGGACATAGGTGCATATATGTGTAAGATATGAAGTCTCTATGATCAGTAGTGTGCTCAGGGCAGCTGTGCACAGATGACAACAACAACGACAACGACAACGACGGACAATTCATGATTCTATAGACTCTTTGGCAATTATGCCAAATGAGCCAAAAGCACCTTACGTTTACAAATTCACACACAAAAATGCCCAATCTCGGTGAATGTTTTTTTTTATAATGAGCACATATTTTGTAATTTGATTATAAGGACGTTGGACATATACACTATATATATCATCGTGACGTGGTAATATTGTAACAACACTGATTTATTAATATCGTTTTAGATGTTTTGTTATTTTTTGGCAGTTGTAGACTACTCTTTGTAAGGTATGCCATTTCAAAAAGAGTACAATAATAAATTGATAACAATCGATGAGACTACTTTGTGAGGAGACCAGCTCCTGTTTGATACAAACTATTAATCTAAAATTGTAACTCTGTATGTAATAAATTTTATGAAATAATGACACATAAATCAATAGCATTCTCTATATTACCTACTTGAACATTTTGAATTCTACTAAATAAAGGATCCGACTGGACCTTTTATAAGTAACTCCTACTACATTGTCGTAAATTTAGATTGTTTTTTTTATAAACGCAATATGATATCTATCACAATTGACCTTGATAAGCCCATGATGTATTGTTACTCTTGGCCGATCACAATTTGTACTGGACACTAAACAGCGAGCTTAAAATGAAAGAAAATTCATTTATTATTTTGTACAAACTTTAACACATTATCATTCTGTAGCAAACAATGTTGGCCTCGAATACATAGGCATTATCAAACCCAAATATGATACTCTTTTTAAAAAATGCACTGCACTTGTGGCAACAGTTCGATTACGTCAATGGGCAATTCTGTAATATAAAGAATATAAATAAATCACTACTACAGCTGCACTCTTGTGTTATACTGTAATAATCAACAAATTCATTGGTACACGCACTTCTGTGGCTATACATAAATAATTTGAATAAATTAAACAACAAATACATTTAACAGATAACAAACAGGTTCACAGAAACGTTTAACATTTAAAATGTAAATGACCTACTCATATTCTAATTAAAGCCACAATAAGTAAATGAATAAAATTATGTAACCAATATATCAAGCCTAGCTTATTCCTCTCATTTTTTTCTTAGTTCGAAAATAAATAAAATTGTAACGAATGAATACATTTGTACGAACAACTAAAAGATAGCCGACAAAGCCTTCACGTTCTTTGTTTCTATTAACGACTTTCTTTGAAAAGATCATGAGGCATTTATTGAGACAATACACCTAATGATATGAGACACGGTACAGAAATAGTGCGAAGACTATAATGTATGTATGCTATTAAATTCCGTCAATTGACCAATTCATTTTTATTTCTTTGCAACAAAGGGAAGAAGTTCCACTGAGGTATAACAACAAAGGGCAGGTTACACATATTGAATTGAAGGAAATTAGACTAGACTGCAACATTTGGTTTTCACAACATTTTGTTCTTGCCTAATAGTTTCTAACTGCGCCAATTCGCCATCACTTCGTGCGATCAAACCGTTGCGATTAATGTCCGTTTTGATCTTGTCCTTAGAGCGCCTTCGTAACTTGCCAGATGATGATCCATCTTTCGGAGCAATGCTGGAATTCTCTTCTTTCCCACTGCCCGCACCACTGGTGGCAAACCGTTCAACCAAGTCACTAAAATCCTTTGATCTGACGTGAATAATACGAGCATTGCGCGCTTTGTTCTCTTCATTCATTGTACATACATCCTTGTTTCCACTTACACTCTTAGGGGTGTTATTGGCACTGGATTCGACTAAATATTTACCACTTTTACCCGTCAGACTACCTATGCTTAAATTGGACCCTAAGCTTAGGTTACTGAGCTTTTTCCCAAGCTCAGACGCATGACTATTTGTGTCTAAATTGGCCGAATCCTTCTTCGACATAAGTAGTCCATTTTGTTTACCACCACTATGTCGTCGTTCCTTCGATCGAGACGGTCTGTTTTCATCGTTTCTGTCACGACCGTTGCGATCGTGATCTCTGTCCCTGTCCCGGTCACCTCCGTCCCGATGTCCGGACCCTCCCTCGGCGAAACGGCCAGATCCACCGGGCCCGCCAGGCCCATTTGGTCCATCCGTATCACTAGAATGATCACTACTGTCCCTTCGCTGCATTCTTTGCTTTAACTTTTCTTTTCGTTTTCTACTGTCAGTCTCGTCAGTATCACTTGCATCGGAGCTACTACAACTAGTCCCTCTGGACCCCGGTGTTAACCGTTTCTTGCGCGCCTGGTGCTCATATTTCCTCATCATATCAGGTGACGTTAACGCACTGCGCTGGCGATACTGTGGGGAGGAATTTTTACGAACAATCGATAGTTCGTCGTCATCTTCGGATTCACCCTCTTCAAAGATTTGATTAAGCAATTGCGGAGAACTACGCACACTATGAAGCGGTCTCATACCCTGTCGCCTGTTTCCGGACTGAGATTTGGTTGGAGAGTCTGCGTTGGAACTACGTTCTGTGGATGCGCTGCGCGAATCACACGAGTCGTCAGAGAGGTAGTCGTCAGTGGAGCGTGACTGTTTCATACCCCCACCGCCACCGCCGCCACCTGCGGGCATCTCAGACATCTCCTCCTCATCCTCCTCAATGGATTCCTCCTGGATGAGGGAGATACGCCTGTTGATGTAGCCCCTGTCCCCCGGAGATGGGGACCGGGACCCCTTGCCCCCACTAGACGGGGCTGGAGGTTGTGGGCGGTTATTCGGTGGAGATATGAGGGAATCCACTTGCTGCTGCTGATGTTGACGATTACGCTCCTGAAGTGCACTCGCTGACTGAACACTGAAATGTAAACAGTAAATTATTTAGAAGATGATCATTTGCAGTCTATAGAATACATTTAAACGGTATCAAAAATAGTTGAATGCCTTTGGCAAGTTAAATATTTACAAATTTCCAAGTGGTTCATTAACATGTGTCGTGTGTAATTATCGCTTGAAATGTCCCAGGTAAAATCCATTACTATATATATATACCCTTAAATTGAAATTCTAAAAAAGAGAAGAAATCCGACACCAAAGAGTCCCATTCCAATAAAGGGAAAATACAAAATAGTTTACATAAAGGTATATAAGTCTAGGCGAGATTTTGTATTTAGTATTAAGGTGCTGGTATTCATATTTGTCGGAAATCTCCAACAAAAGGCATCTTTAAGCAAAACAGACCAAAGACCTTTGGCATAAACCATGCAATTCTGACTGCCTCTGATTTCTGTCTGAAGCTACAGAAGCTCAGAAAATCCTTGCTATCAGATGCCTAATACAGGTAAAGCTGATGATGTACACTGCTACCTGAATGTCAAGGGTTACAACTATTGCCTTATCCATAACGTCATTTTTAACTCATTCAATTGCTTTAATGCCAAATACCTAAATCGTGGGTGTAAACATTCTTTTCATTTTCTAAGACAGTATTATCGATTACTTATTTTCAGCGCGCGTATACATTCTAAAGGTCAACATGTTTTACAGAAGACTACCAATATTCCCACGTTTACGAGTACACAATGAGATCCACCCACTTGATGCTGAGTAGCATTTTATTTCGTAATTTCCTCCTTCCGTCAGATTAAATCTCTAGTTTTTCATTCATTTTACAGTCATTTTTTTTTAATTTTAATCAACTTTTAAAAATTTGTTTTTGTAGAGAAAGGAGGTAACTTTACGTTTTGTGGGCAATTGTTTTCTCCGAGACCACACAAACAGGTAACAATTTTCTTTGGCCAGATGATAAATACCTTAAACCCAAACAACAGTACACATTCCAATAAACACACAAAAAGTAAAAGCAACATCTTTAGGACAAAACCATTATTCCATATTTTCCACCGAGTACAGTCGATAATAACATAATATAAAGAGTCCAGTATTGGTGTACCGATTTTATGATATTATCCCCAGTCTTACCGAAACTACATGGTTCACGATATTACACAACATTCAATACATGCAAATGCAGGCACTTGTATCTTTCCTTCCTTGACTCCTTGGCTGTTTGGGGGCAAATGATACAAAAATGTTCAGTTAAATCATTCTGCACTTGGTAATAATAACAATTCACACATAAAGACTTCACAACAACAAATGAAAATATAGCAGTTCAAAGGACACGCAACAGGCAAGCACTGTTCGCATGTAAAGCATGTAAGACACTCGCAGCACAAAACGTAACAACACAAAACATACATTTCTTGCCGATTAATTTGGACGGTAATTTGGGGAATGCTGGACTCCTGAGAATTAAAGGTGCAAACACAATATATTAGTATTCTGTCAATGTGCTGCTGAAAGAAGTTTATCAAGTAATTTGAAGAAATAGAGGAACTCAACATCGTGTATGCTTATTAGCAGCTACTTTGTTCAAAGTCCATTAAAGTTGCCCGACCAAAATAGCCATGAAACTAACCTTAATCACAATCAAGTCATCAAAAGCAAATTATCGACGCAAAATTCGATAAATGTTTCTAAAAGGAGAAAATTCTATTTCTGATTGCTTCGTTGGCTGCTTTTCTTCAAATAACTTTCCAGTAATGAATACATGATGTACCGTAAGTAGTGCAAGTATCCTCTCAATATGAATGAATATGAACTTGGGCACATTTGCTGCTTCAATTTGATGTGCAAGATTACATAAACGTGGTCTAACAGAAATACGATGTTTTAGGTTCCATGAAAAAATTCGTAGGCTAACATTCTGGTGATAATTGAAGTGTTCACAATGTAGACGTTAATGAAGTCGGCAGCAGATGAGTTTATCTGGTCAGTGGAGCCACTTGTCAGCTTCAATAAGGAAATCAGTCAGATTCACATCTTATCTCCCTTGTAATATAACGGCTTTTCAGCTGCGTCTTTCATGGAGCCCCGTCTAATGTCTGGGTCATTTGTCTCTCTCGAGTCTTTCCTATTGTAGGAACACTTTGTTCTAATGTGGTTACAATCAAGAATCACTTTACAATAAACGGACCCAATTCGGAGACGAGTACTTATCACTAATGATAGTACTCAAATTGAAAAAGGATGAAATAAGCACATTTTCCCTTTTTCCTCTAAAAGTTAACAGCTATCCTTACGATCCCAATTTAAAAAGGATGATGGGGTCTTTACCAATTATAATTTTGATTATGCTTCAAGCTACAGAAACCTTACATGTTCAAAAAGACAAAACTACTATGAAGTAACTTATAGATTAAAACGTCTGGAAAAAATTCCAGAGTCAGTTTAAACTTGTTGAAATGTATAAAGTCAAATTACCAGTTGTCCAACATGTGCCATTGTTAACAACATGTTTGAAGCTGGAAATATATCACAGTTGTGATAACTGGTTTAAATACAGATTCCAAAACTTCATGGTTAAGTCAAATAATTTCTCATATTACGGAAAAAGTGTTTTGAATTGTTCCAGTTCTGTCAAGTCAGGTTATATCAATAATAATTAATTTTGGATTTTGTTCTTCGAAGCAGTACATGTTTACTCTTATTTATTTACGTCTTACATCACAGTTGACTGTGACAGGTACGACTCAGTCAGTATCTCCCTTGTACGAGGTAAATTGGTGGCTCAATCTATGAATACATTCACCACCAAGGAATATCATTTCAGTCATTAAATGTCATGATGTAAATGAAGGGAAATTAAAGAAAAGAAAGTTTATGTAAAGTCTGGTGAATGTAATGCAACTTGTTTATGGGTGAACGACACCATGGACAAACATGCAATGATGATTTTATTTAAGCATTACTTTTGTGTGAAACTAAAGGGGATTCTAATAAATGAACACGACGAAATAATTCTAGTCATTATTTTCTCCATCCATATTTTGCAATATCACATGACCTGCAAAAAACTACACTGTAAGAACCACACGTCAGCATACACGACAAGGTTACAGCTATGGAAACATGCACAACAGGGACAGTTACCATGGACACTGGTCACTAGGATCCTCACAGGTACAGGTTATGTAGACGCCGTCAATAAATTTCTCTTTGGCACTCCTGAAAGTTGTCCGTTCCCGCAACCCGAATGCGGAAATGCGTAAAAGGTAGTTGGCAGTGGTGAGGTAGTTAAAACGGAAGCAAAGGTGGGAGAAAAAAGAGAGAAAGCTTGTTATTAGCTGAAGGTAAATTACTTTATTCCATCTTAGGTAAGTAGTTAAGTAAACGAAGGTAGAGTTAGTTTCTCTCGGGCATCTTCACATTACAGAACCTTTCGTGTCGACGAGCATTATCTTCATGTGCTTATTCCTACATTTCTTATGTTCCTTACAGATTATTACGATGCACATTCGACAAATCAATTTGCGATGCTTAGGTTTCAAAGATAATAATAGTATGACAGGAAGCACACAAGACAGACATTATTTTGGACCTCGACAAAATATTGCGTGTAGCTTTTATTCATACTGGGCTAATCTTTCATGTACCACTCAGATTTTCGTTAAATTTGTTAACGCCAGGGCAAAGAAAATTCCTTCTGGCAATAGCTTTGTCCACTCCAATGTTGAATCTGGTGTCAGTGTTTTTTTGGTTTTTTTTTACTTCACTGTTGCATTAAGTAAGTTGCGGTTATTTGCCCTGACGTGATATGGAACGCAACTTAACATGTTACAACGTCATTATGGAACTTGCAGCGCTTCAGCAGAAAACTACTTCAACCTAGGTACGCATTCCAGTTGTAGTGAAGATGTCTGTATGCAATGCAAACTTGGCACCTCGATCTGAAGAGACAATCCTTAGATTTGCTTATATTGAACGACAGCGCTGAATGCCATCGACGCGAGAATTTGCATGTACTAGTTACAGTTGTCCCCGGATATATCGATATTTTTGGTGCGGGAAAATAGCATCGATATAAGCGGGATATCGATATAAGCAGAACAATTAATATGAAGGTCTATTAATTTGATACAGAAAAAAGTATCGATATAAGCGGGATATCGATATAAGCGATATCGATATATCCGGGGAGGAGTGTATGTCTCTCAGTAATAAAGCATCCCGTCACCTGCATTCATATCATAACTGTTACTCAATCTCCGCAATTACTGCTTTAATCATAAAGCGCCTCTCATAAGGAGTTTCAATTTATAAATACGAGTGATTACATTCCTTCTCCCTGTCATCCATAAGGTTCTACAAATGCTGGTTTTGCTCTTAAGCCTTCAAATAGAAGTATTTAAACCGCTTTACTGCCTGTACATATGACGTCAATGTGTCCTTAGCTACTAAATGAGCACGGCACAGCAATTACTGCCATTTCCCTTCAACAGAAAATCATCAAAGAGATTCCTTGTTTCCTGGCTTAGTATCACATTACTGTCAGGAAGACGATAAGAAATGTCAAGAACCCAAGGGCTGAACCCAACAGGTCGGAAATATTTTCCACGTTTATGACGGTAACCGTTGTCACTGGTAAAAGAATGTGAATGGTGACAAAGTCACGTGTAATACGTTTATATTTGTATATTATAATATACAAAGGTTAATACTACAAGATGCTCGTTCTATTTCGGTACAAGCTCTGAAGCCGCAAGCCAAAGATGGTGTCGTAGCTTCGCACCATTAGAGTTCGTTGACACACACGGTACGACCTTGGAATAGAAATCGAGGTACCACGCCAATATCACTTACGGGAACACAACTTATTTTCTGGCATCTCGCCTCTGTGTACTATTACACCTGCCATTAATCGACGCGGCAGACCTACCTTTTAAGTCTAAAACGGGCTACATTTGTGAACAACTTGCCAGAACACTAATGACGTTTGCAAGCTCGATATTCATTAGGTAATAACAGGTAAAGAGTGACTTCATGTCGGTAATGTTACGAATCAGGTGCAATCTTAACATAATGGTCCAAAGGTAGAAAAGAGAGAAAATCATGACAAATTATGAGAAGAACTGGTGAATAAAGGAGCTTGTTACCTAAAATAGGACCTGATGATAGATGCACATGAGGGGCTTAAACTGTCTGAGCTTCTGGCTCGGGAACAAAGCAGCTGCTGGCTGCTATTGTCACACTTATGTAACGTTAAGCCCCATGTGTCTCGGCAACACACCTCCATATATGTAAGCAGATTTTCAAGCCATGATAGTTGCAAGCAAGCCCAGCAGACCTTTTTACCCCATATATTACAACATCACGATCACGGCATTTGAAATGAACGGACCACTTCCACATTATATACCCAACTTATTTCAGGCAGTCAGAATTAGTGTAGATGCATTTTTGTCAAAGATTCTCGTATCACAAGTTTATTTCGCTTTCAAGTTCACAGACTCACGCGTGTGTACACAGATCCATGAAAGCTGTACCGTACTCTGGTTTAAAATAGACGGTATTCCACTTTCATTTGGTCCTGGGAGGAATCAGAAATCCTCTGCTGATAGGCTTAATCCCAGTAGATAACAGCTGAATTTTTCCCATTTTGCATATTATATAAACCACACTTTTTCTCTATGTTTAAAAGGCGAAAATGTTTTCATTTTACGTGCTGCTTTTGACCCTTGAAAAAAAGGACACTGATCTCTGACAACTCATGTCACTAGCCTGATTATGATTCTTTCTCTCATATGTTTAACAAATATGCACAAACACGTAAAACAAATTATCATTAACAGTGCCCCGATGATTTTTGTTTTTGTGGTCTTGCAAAGAAACGCAGCCACCACGACCCACTAAATGTTCGATACGTGATGAGAAACGACCAAGATGCCACGGTTGTCAGGAAGTTAATTCAATAGTCATTTCACTTAAGAATATGTAAACAGTCATGGACCCAAGTATATTATCGTGTGCAATGCTAATCCATCCCATAGCCTACGTTTATTTTTGACTGCAATCTACAGATGTATGTATAAATATACAGCGAAAGGTTCATTAACCAAAGGGCTTTACAATGGCTATGATTTCATTGTCTAAACAAAAGGTTTTCTTTAGTACGTTTATTTTAACATTTCTGACCTTTTAATAACAACCTAAATGATAATGTTTCTGTTGCAAGACAATACGTCGTTACCCTTCTGCTTACAGCAGCCCTTGTCAAACTTAGCTCCCACCTTCCAATGTTATTACCAATAAAGTACACGACTTGAGCGGTGCAGTTTCATCAGGGTTACACAGCTAATAAAGCAACAGATTGGAGTTCCGACAAGGCAGCTCAATAGATTCTCGGGGTTCTTCACATTGGTCCCTATACGAGGTCAACTCACACATGGAGAGAAATCAATTCTCACTTAATCAGCAGCAGCTCCTCAATCTCAAACAGCCTTTGTGTACATTTCAGTAAAACATGCCTGATAACAACTTCTTTGGAAGCCCTTTTTGGGAAATATTACAATCTGTCATAGTGATACAATGTATGAAAGACTCCAATAATCGTGGCATCATTGTGAAACAATATCATGAAGGTCGCCTATCGTTTCGAAACCCGTGCGTTCTCAAATTTCATACTCATGGAAACAAATTTTATTAACAATTACACCAAAGGCGCAAGAACAAATCACGTGTGCCTTTTGTTTACGAACGGAAGGGTTACATCGGCAAGAGTCAGCAAAGATTCGAGTACAACAGTTCCCACTTTTTGGTTATCAAACCTCAAGTACCAACTGATACAACAATATTCCATAACACTGTCAAATTAAGATTAGTTCGTCACACGGCGGGTCATTTGAAAGACATGTTACCGACAAGTGCGAAGAAGCGCACGTTGAAAGTGAATCTGTGACAGACCGGAGTCCATCATTTCTTTATGTATTTATTCAATGAGTAAAATTTGTTTTGCTACAAACGATTACTGCGTCATGATGAGCTAATTATAAAGGGTAATTCGTCCATTAAGCCCACATGAAAAGACCGGCGCCCCCAATATTTCTTTGTGTACCAGTTGGTTGGCCGAATAAACCGCGCGATCTTGGCATACCGTACAATGCGTTGCAATGCGGTCAACATTAAATTTATTTTAAAAAACCCAGCTATTGGGTGTTGGTCCTTGCTCGTTGATGGAGTGTTGAATAATCACTTTCAAGAATTAGTTCAGTAGCGGACTGGTTGTTCGTTGCAAGTTCCAATGCGACATTGGATAACGTTTTTTGGACGGGAGTCAATGTCCTCCAGGCGTGTTTGTAACATAGCTCACGCTTCTCACTAAAACACACCAAGAATCAATTTTGAAAGGCAGTACTTTCAGAAACGTTGCAATTTAGTACTGCTTAAGGTGCTCTTATCTGAACAAACATCGACTACTTTGGATGTTTCTTATTTTGCACGAACATGGGTTCTCTCAAGATCAGGTAATTGCATGGAAAGTATGACAAGAGTGGACTACATAAAGGTCAAAGTTTCCATCACATCAGAAGGCAATTGTGCAAAGAACAGGAAGCCGAGCAAATGTTAGCAATGTCTCTTAAAGAAAAGGTGAAATGCCATTTGCCGTGACCCCCTCCCTGCCTCTTTATTCTTACCTGCAGGAAATGAACAACTTATATTGGACAGGTGAAAAGGGCTTATTACCGTCTTACTTTATCAAAATAAGCCATAAACACATACGGATTCCCATTCTCAACACGAACCTTATTTAGATGATAACAATTCACTCGAAAATAACTGATTTATACTGAGTAAAGTGTCAGCGACATGAGAGCGACCATTTAGTACTTTGATTAATAAGAATGTAACCAGCTTATGTGTCAGTAGCAGATCGTTTAAGTGATTCTCCATATAAAACGGGAGCTGGCTGCGAGTTCTCAAAGACTCTGCTGGTGGCAGCTTTCAATGTCCAAGTCTTCGGCCGTCGCAGCTAGCTTAACCAACCAGGCAGTAATAATTATCATGTTGGTAGGTTGCCAATATGCAAATCCAAATGTACTCATTATCACTGAATAGACATTTTCAAGTAAACAAGTTTTATGTTTTCTCAAAATCTGCAGAGCTGCACACAGGTGCGTGTCATTATCAACAGGGAATTGGCCTCTGCGTACACTTCCGATACCTTTAACATTACCTGTCTCAGCTCAAAACTATTTTTACGTATAAATTAAACAACTGCATCTTTTCCTAGTTTGCAAAATGGTGACTCAGAACTTATATTACATTTTTTTACATATGTTTATGTACACATCTAATATCTTTCAGCTACACTCAAGCTCCTCAGTGTAAGCACGCAAAATGTGTTTTTCCTTGTGTGCCAAGAAAAAATGGCTTCACAAAATACAATATACTCATTACTGGTGGAATCCGAGTCTCCTAGAGAGCCAAACACATTACTATTGCATGCAAGTAGCCATCTCATCATTGTTCTCTTTGATAGCCGATAAAATGCAATTATTCCCATATTGGCGTCACTGCGAGCTAGATTTACTTCTCCATGACCACTTCAACAATGATGCCATCAGACATCTGTCATAGGCAGAGCTACAGTTCCATTCCCCCTCGCTCCCTGTGAAAATATCCATAATAAACCAATCTGACTGCATACAAATATGCAATGATTCCCTTGCTGTCTTCTGAGTACATACCATGCTGCATAAAAACACGTACTGATGTCTCGCATCATCCAATATTACATTTCGTAATAAGAGCCATTTCACTTTTCAAAACCCGAATCTCAAAAGCCCTTCCCCCAAAACGTGGACATTGCAATATTTGCTGATAGATTGTTGTCTGATAACTTCTTTTGATGAAATATACCATATGCTCCAGTAGCTTTTTGGATTGCAAACATTCAAGTCTGTCTCGTGTGCTTATTGGCGTTTTAAAGACATCCACTGGATTGTGTGGATGCTTTATTGAAAGAGAGAAACTGGGCGAATACGTTGAAGATGACGCCCACAGACGGTACTGTTATATCTGGAGGATGTAGTCACGCAAGAAAAACAATGTTTATAAGCCACGTGTTGATGGTCAGCATGCAAAAAGACCTTCGCTTTATTTCGCTAAGCAAGTTTTCCCCCGTTTTATCTGTGGTAACACCCACGTATACTTTCCATTATCTGTTGAAAAATGCGAATTTACTTTGTTACTAAACAAAGACAACTTCATATTAAACGCCTGAAACCTACGAAGTAATACATACCGCGGTGAGAGAGCGAGTGGGGCAAGATTGGCCTTGTTATCACCCTCAAGTTGTTTCCGGTGTCCGGTCATCGCCTGGTACTCGAGTTGTCGTTTCAACCGTCGTTCTGCCAACAGGTAGTAAGTTGCTGTGATATGATCGTATGCGTCTTTTTCTAATGATCTGGAAAACAACAGCCACCAGTGTTACCCTAATAAGCCAACTATACATGTGCAGTTAGATATATTTCATTTCGACATTTAGGCCAGAAAAGAGACTTCATCTTCTTTTTTCTTTTCATTTACTAAGGTTATTGGCATTCACTTTTCAAAATTGGGGAACAGTAGAACCTGCTATAACAAGCCACTGCCTTGAGCAGCCACACGGTATTTAAGGCCAATATGTGGGTTTGTTTCTTGTTTTTTCTCATGGATAATAGATAACTCATTAAAATCCTCTCTGCTTTGTGAGGCCACCTGTCATTTATGGCCAATTTACGTTGTGAGTAAGAGTGGCCCCTCAAAGCAGGATCTACTGTACCTGTGTCCACAGATCTTAACGCCAGGGTAGTTCCCTCGCCTGTGCTATATTATATTTTTGCAAGGTTTTCACTTTTTAAAGACTTTAATTACACATACTTGAAGCTTTATTATAATCTAGACGATTTTCGAAAATATTTTGATTTCAAATGTGCAGTACATGTAATTCCTATTCAAAAGGTCCAGGCCGAAAACAAATGTCAAACGCCACAAAATGACAGCTAAAGTATGTAATCGACCGCACTTCATCAATATGCTCAATACATCATGACAAATTTGACTTTTGAGAGGAAAACAATTCTCATGACAGTTGATATCAGGTGTGGTACACATTGTGTCTTACTGTAAAATTTCTTCTTTTGATGCTATCTTGCCGTCAACCATTTTCTGTACGATGATTGCGTTGTCGTCATCGGAGATGTGTTGTCGAGAGATAAGCGGCATGATAGGGATACCGGAGACCTCGCCTTGTTGTAACCACGGGTCGTACATAATATCCTGCAGGCTCGCTCGATGCTCCGGTTCGCGCACTAGTAGTTTGGCTATTAATCTACAAAGAACACACATTTATGACATTTAAAAGGTTTAAATGTGATAGGAAACAGTGATTTCATTTTTCCTTTTAATGTTCCCAATTGACTGAATTGAATTTTTGCGCGTTATGTTTTAGAGTTCCACCAGCCAAAATCCATATATCGTTCTGCTACGTTTGACATTATGGTCTTTCGTTAAGTAGCAAATGCGGCCTGGGAGTGAGTCGTGGGTTGCCTGATTTAGTGCGATACATTTACAAATGTGCAATGAGACGAAAAGAAATTCTATGAGAATTGGATGGTGTAATCTAATTTAACATTTGCACTTCTAGAGGTTAAGTTAAGCTCCTTGCTATCTAGAAGAATGACCATTAAAGTTTTTTAACAATAATTAAAATTATAAAACCCTTTTCTGGATGGAAATAAGTGATTTGCGCACTGCATTGCATTACATGTTTGACATTACACAAAACTGCAAGAGGCGTGAATATATTTGGCCAAATGCCAATTTGCTAGCACAGTGGCGTTGTATAAGGGACAGCATGTGCACACCTGAATCATTTGCTGGGTCTCTCTCCCTGAGTGAAGACCTCAAATTACAAATGACCCGTGCTGTGCCAAGGACCTCTGTTCCAAGACTGAGGAACGAATTGCCCCTTTCCCCTTACACAGGGCGCCAAAATTCTCATTTAAGGTCAGCATTACAAGACAAAGCACTTACTTTCTACACTCCTCCGAGACTCCAGGTGGAATGCGGTATTTGCAATCAAGAATCATGGTTAATGTTTCGCTATCATTGGCTTCTTGGAACGGTGCTTCACCAACTACCAACATAAATAGTATCACTCCTAAACTCCACACATCTGTAATGGGAAAGAAAACGGGTTAGTTGTGCAATTATCAGATGTTTGTCCCTTGATGAAATACACCATGTTCCCCTTATTACATCCAAGTTTGTCTTGTATGCTTCGGTACTAGTGTTTTATAGACATCGACCGGCTTGTATGGAGCTTTTACTAAAATAGAAACTTATTAAAATGGCTGAACTAAACGGCATTCTGGCTCCATATCTGTTAATAAGAAACGAGCTGGTTGGTTAACTTGTTTAAAAAAAGACGTGACGTTAAGGATCAAGATTTCATTTGTACTTGTATTTGAATCGACATAACAGTATATCTTTGGATCTGCACGATGAATTACAACGTAAATGTATCAGACCAATGTCGCTTTAAGAATGTAAATAAGCACGCTGTCGTCTTTCAATATTATGTGTTTATGACAATTTAATTAACGTGCTTCATCAAGCATACATACCATTTCTGAAACATTATTAGCATTACTACTGATTACCAATCTTTAAGATATTGATTTGCCTGATGGATTTATAACGCAATCAGTTTTCACTGTCATGGTGATTGCTTTGCTTTATAGAGATATGTTAAGAACTCCCGACGAACGATTTCTTGACAAGCAGCTGCGGGGTGTACACACTCTCTCTCTACATGTATTCAGTAGCTCGGTTCATTTTGAGACGAGTGGTGCCTGGTGTTCAACGCTAAGGACACAAAGCCTTGATGAGTAGATGCGCACTGAGGCACTGATCGATAGGTATATCTTTCACTAATGATGGAAGAGCCTTATGAGATGTGAATCCAGCGACCAACAACAGTCACGAGATTCCTCCGTCTGCACTGTTGGATACATAAATAGTATGTTCACAGCTTTTTGTTGGGGACTACGTTATTATTCATTAAATGGACAGCAACACCAATTACAGGTTATCAGTTTCTTGGAGCTATTAGTACTAATTAAATTTTGTCACACTTAAATGCCTGCATCGCACAGGCATTGTATCTCAGTTACGATTACGCCTTTTATGGAGCCAGTCTCTGTCACGTTATCAAATAGTTTCGTTTCATACATTTTTGGGGGTTAACCGTCGCAGTCATTTTTTCTGGGACCAGCACACAATCATTATCGTGTCACTATTACGTCTATTCTAGATAAAAATTTAAAATAAAAATAAAATAAAAATAACTGAAAAAAAGGAAAAAAAACCTTGGTCGACGAACTTTAAAATCCTGCCGGTGAAACGTAAACGCAATCCAAATGATTAAATGAAAAAAGCCTCATATAATCATTGAGTCACTGGACAGAGTAATCACGATCTTCGTTTCTTGCAACGACATAAATAGAAAGAAGCACAGAAGGAAATATCCTTTCGTAATCCTAATCTTACCAACTCATTACGTTGCCATTACACGCATAATAGTTAATACTTGCAGAGCATAATAACGTCGATACAACTTGTAAGACTAGGAAGCTTTAACAGTGTACTCGTTACATGGGTGGGTGGGGTCTTCCGTGTAAGAATGATGGTTTGTTAATGCATGTAAAACCCAAGTAATGACTTTCTAATACATGTTTTGCTATTTTAGTTCACCTTGCTCGAGGTTTCACATTGTTCCGTTATACTGAAGGCAAACTTGAAAGCTAAAGCCGTTGGTGTTGTTAGGACTTTTCAATTAAAGTTCAGAAAAAGGGATACGGAAAGGTTAACGAGTAATGTTCAGTTTCGTGTTGTCCGTAACGTTTAACTTAAATTTAGTTTTATTTACGTAGAGATTTTACCTGAATTTACCATTCAGCTTATCGTCCGCATGAGGTTCAACACCAGTAATTAATAAATACAGCTAAACATTTACAATGTGCAGAAATTGACAAGTATTCATTTTTAAGAAGTTCACTTTTCGTCATTTCAAAATATTTTTCACGGGCTTAAAATAGGTGTTTAGCGTACATTGATGATGTTAACAATAATTTCTATACTTTTTTTCAGAATTCGTAAAGTGATTACATCCTCTCTTGACGTAGGAAAATGCAAATAAGTATTGTATTGCAATTTTTCTTAATTTCGGTGTTTTTCTGTTTAATTAAATCACACAATATGAAATACCAGTTAATTTTTTCCCAATAAAATGTAAACGGCTTAATTCTCATTCACATATTCAGTGTTGCCGCTACTTTTGAAATTCGGGGGAACATTTTGACATATTCGATTTCTGGGGGACATTTTCACTGCAAAAAGGGTCACTATGTTTAAACTGTAGGTCTGCAAGTCAACATTATCACATGTCCTGTCGTTTCACAAAAATAAAACTGAATTGTTGTTTTGGTAATAGACCAGAATGAACCTTCTATTTAAGAAAGTGAAGCACAAATCCTAAGCTGACAATTATGTGGCTGTGGACCCGGTACATTTCCCTTAAAACATTTTCATTCGGAATTATATGTTTATTGCATGCTCCAACACTGTTCAAAATTACGAGACACTAGCCAAAATTTGGGGACCATTTGTAACCCCTTACCTTCATTTCTGGGCGCCATTTCCTCAATTCAGTGTGGGAATCCCGCGTGCCCGTGCTAGCGACAACACTGCACATTTTAATTTCATTTCCAGCGGTTCGCACATGGCAATGTGGCAAATTTTAGCTGGCAAAAAGAAACAGCAAAGCAAGAATTTACCAACAGTGCTAAACTATCAAACAAACCTTCAGAGTAAACATGTATTGCAAATGACAGGCACAAAGTACTTTTTCCCAATGTTGACAAATTGTTTCCTAATATACAAAATGTGTACATATTTATGGTTGATGGAATTGGGCCAAAGTATACAAACAGAAATGGCTACGTCAGTCAAAGCCATACTTGTATATTTTATTACTGATGTACTCTTTATTATCTTTGGATGAACAGAAAATAATAAGCCAGCTTTATTATTTGTACCTCTCAGGCATTTTTAAAATCGTGTTACATGTATTTTTCTTTTGGCAAACACAGCAGTTGTTCCAAATGAATAAATTTCTACTAACAGGTGTAGCATTATTTCCCCGACTATCCCAACTGGTCCCTAAAAGCAAACACTCGAAATTGGTACGTAAGTTGCCTGTGGAACATGTCGAATTCAATGGAATTCTTTGCTTATTATCATGTTTTCAAAGACAGCTGTTACTCAATAAACATTTTAGTCGGAAAATCTTTACAGTTTCTATTATCGCAATTGTAACTGAAAATCACAATTCTAAAATACATCTCCTGGAAGTGTTCACTTGTATGAACTGTGTATAATATTTATTTTCCCATCCACATTTTGAGAATCGGAATTACGACGCTATTCGTTCGAGGAATATCCAACTGTGTTTATCCACAACTTTACTCTGATAAATTAAAGATGTAAAATTAATTAAAGATGTAAAATCTTTAATTTATCAGAATAAAGTCTAACCTTCATCCAGATGGGTTCGTTTTTTCCCATAACTTTAGCGATAAACTGTAGATTGTGAGAATAACAATGGCCCAATGTACACGAAAGAAAGCTCTTTTACCCCTTCTGTTATGACCATTATCTGCCATTTTCAAAACTGGGGAACGACGAGGAACTAATTCCTTGGTACAGTTTGATGATGGACAAATACGACCGAACTGTATTTCACGCTCTAAGTGCGATAGTTCTGTCGCTAATACGAAAGTAGAAGTGACGATATACAAAAGTAAAAGTGACGATATCTGCAAAAATATTAAATGCTGAAATGTTTGTGCTCCCAACATTTCCTTTTAAGTAAACAGACAAACAACCAGCCAGTTATGCAACGCGGGGAGAAAATGTCATTACGGCGATTTACCGAACATTTTCATTTACACTTACGTAGGTTACTACTACCTGAGACCGATTCTTTTGTATTCATTTGCGGCAAATCTTTGTCATTTCAATAAAACAACGAAACCGATTTGTCTCTTGATGCCACTGTGCTCCTTTGAATTATCTGAGTAAAAGAAACTATGTTATGCAACAATTGAAATGCTGCCTTCGCGACCGTAACGAACAATAGATTTCATCACGCCATTGATAAACAATGCATTGACATCATGACCCCACTCTCTGGGGTGAGCATGTTGCGCACGACGGGTGTCGGGAGATGTGCGCCAAAATTCAGCAAATTCATCACTTAGCTGCCCAAGTCCAGGCAGTAAATAAATCCTTTAACTAGCTTATACTAACATAAGGACGGGATCATTACTGCGACGATAATAAATTTCATATTAAAAGTTTGTTCACGCGTAAGATGGATCATCATAACATGAGCTTCTTAGACGATGGTCAAGGTCTTGGCAGTTTTATGATCCACCATGGACCTGCTTTCATGAACTTATATTACCGCGTCTTGACAAGTTGCCATCGTTCTTGATATGCGCTAACGTACACATGGTCACTGCCAAATAAACCTTGATCCAAGTCCATGGCCTTTCTTAGCTGAGGAATATACAGTCGTCCCCGCTTATATCGATATTTTTGACTACAAGAAAAAATATCGATATAAGCGGGGAAATTTTGACAAAATATCGATATAACATGTACCCTTATCTTTTCCAGGTATCACCTTCATCGGCCATTTTTCTTATCAAAACATTCATTTACTCTACTGTACTATTATTTCTCAATGTACTGTAATTTTAGCAAAATAA
>JBCAUI010073326.1:0-35715 GCA_038406195.1 Haplosyllis anthogorgicola | reverse complement strand
TGATCATGTAGGAACCCTACAGTAGCATTCTGCCTAGAAACACAGTTTCTATGCATTTCTGCTGTATCTGGGACATGTATATCCATATATGGTAAATTAGGACATGACCCAGGTCAATTCAAATTAGATCCAGCCATATATGGGCAATCTAGATCATCCAGGCACACCATGTTCAGCCGCTTGTGACTGAAATCAATCAACTGGAACCACCCTGGCTAAGGATACTAGCTACTTATGTCGATTTAAGGACTTTTAAGCCGAAATAGAATGATCCAGGACCAATTCAATACTCCAATGTTATTCCAATACAAATTGTGAAGATGATTCGTCGCTATCTATTTGAAATAAAAAGCCACTTTGCGACACAATTAAAGACATAAATCAAACTTCTTATACTTTTTATAGAATTTCAGTTTATGTCACAATCAAGCAAAAGCAATGCCAAGTTATATTTGTGTATTATTAAGAGAGCTGTACACAGCAACAGTTAATCACAATGCAAGGACCACCGGGTTAGATTAACAACGATGCCATCATCCACATATAATAAGTTCTCTATTGTTGCGACTGAATGGCAATAAAAAAATCCAATTGATCAGTACACGGAGATGAGGATGCTGTAACCATAGGCTCTCAGTTGGTAGTTGGATCCAGGAGGTTAGAATAGATAATACCACTTAGATACCAAGGTACTGGTCAATTAATGCCTTGTGGAGCAAAACATAAAGTGACAATGGCGCCTGTAATATTTAGATTAATACGAAAAAAGAAGTTGCCGTTTAAGGACTTGACATCTGGGAAATGAACACAATGGTTTTGGTGAACAATTTTATAAGCTGTCATGTTTTAAACTATTTTGCCCGTACTTCGTCCAACATGATTAGTTTTCTCTATTTTAGCACAGGTTGGCATACACAGGTTTTTCGAAGGATCACATTTTACACATGATCCTATATTCTGCATAGTTATCAAGTTTCTTGGTAGAGAAACCCACATTATTAATTTGGATATTATTTAATTTCTCTATCCGTTTTTCATGCAGAGGGAGTTTAATAACAAATGAATAGATTTTCTGAAGTGGCTGATGTAAAAACGATCTTATCAGTTTGATCTTACAAAAACATCTCATCGCCACTGCAATGGGCCAATTGAAGCCAATAACAAATAGGGAATAGATTATACGGGACAAACTGCTGATTAACAAGCTGATCATTATTGCCTATTGATCCCCTTGTAAACGTGATGATCAAACACGATAACCGTCGCAAAGATCAACTTAAGCACGGTTAATTCAAACCGTGTAGGCAAAGAAGAATGTGAAAGCGCATTAGAATTTTGTTTGAATGTGTCAACTTGTAAGTACATGAAATATATTGTTTGTTTGAAACAAAAGATGAAACATTTTCATGAATTATGAGACATCTTAATTTAATGCGCCTTCATTAAAACCTAATAAAGTTTAAATTGAGATGTTTAAAAAGGAATTTATTTCCTGTTTACCTCACTTATTGTGGGACATGATTTTCCTGCAATTTTATTGCCTCAACAAGGTATTGTACCTAAAGCGCTACAGTTCAACGCGGGACTTTCTTGTTCTCGTACATAATCAACCCTCATGCCTATTGGCAATGAACGTCTGTGTATTCAAGGGAAACTAGATTTGTCTTCCTGGCAGCCATTGCAGAAAAGTTGACCAGGAGTCAACCCCCCCCTCCCCTCCCCTCCAGACTGGGGAAAATGCATTTCTGGGCTTTTCAGACAATTCTGTGACAAGTCAGACTAAATATGGCATGAGAGTCTGTGCACCGACAGATCATCTTTCTCGTGATTCCTTTTTTGCTGAATCTGGGACTCGTTCGAAACAAAAATATCCCCCCTGTACCATTGATTCGCACAAAACGGAGCATGAAATTTTAAAGCATTTTAGTTACAAAGGAAATCGACAACATGCCTTTCTTCCCGAGAAGGAAAAGCACAGGATGCTATCTCTATTATTCCGAAATAAATTACATTTTATTTGGTCAAATCATGGAGTTCCTATCAGTTTGGGAACAATAACACATCAAAAACACAGCATGAAATTCTTCTGTTTCCTTCTTTGTTCTGTGTGTTTCCACATTGATGGGAATTTCAATATTTGTTCTACTGTTTTTTTTATTTTAGATGGTTTTTCTCTCTGTGATACTTAGGGTTTAAAATTATAAATAGCGCTTCTTGATTGTTTAGTACAGCATTACCTCTTGAAATAGATTCTTTTTGAAACAATTGGAATTGATGACGTCGTGCTTGTGTGATTCACACGGTGTAAACGTCTATTGTTCGCAAAATTCTGATCTCATCCTCATCTAAATACCGGAATAAGTCTACTTTTATTTCGCACATTTTCAACTCTCTGGTAGAGATGTCAGCTTGCTCAATTTTTTGGCTTAAGCTGGCTTGCCTATGTTGGTTTAAGCTACAAGCCAGCTTAAGCGAAGTACTTGCATTTTTTATCACTGATAAAACATTTAATTTATTTTCTCTAAACTTAACAAAACTTCAATATTTACTATTATTAGTTGTAATTCTCCCAACCACTTTACCAAATTATCTTTAACACATTTCCACTGTGTGAAAAGAAGCCATCTATATAGCTTAAGTAAAGTTCAAAGTCAGTATGACAATAACATAAGAGTAAAACTGTCTTGAAAAATAAAGACAATAGAGCAAGATTTACAGGTTTGTGATGAAAGAGTGATTAACTCAAGTATGGCTTCTGGCTGCATATTTAAGTATAGCTATAATGTTGAAAAATTTACCAGTTATCTGATATTGGTTACTTAACTTTGATTTTTATGGTAATTTTATACTACATTTTGAAATACCATTCAAGCCACAAGCTAAAATAATTTAGCTTAAGCCAAGCCAAGCTCAATTGCCAGCTTAAGCTCACAAGCTAGCTTACGGCTTGTTGACATCTCTACTCTCTGGGGTCTGTAAACATTAAATAAAATACCGCATGCAATTTTAATATACTGCAGATCATAGTTACCTACTTAATATGCCAACGTTAAAGAACAACAGCAGTACTGCAAATTATCGTTATCTTTATCTGTCATTTTGCTTCCCCACACATGCATTTTCCTAATCAGGAAACTGTTGTTACTGGGGATGGATGATGTAAATTCAAGAAATCTGCAGCATTTATAAAGCAGCTGATCTGTTTTCAAATGTATTAAGATGGTCTCATTTTTGAAGCAAAACACTGAGCCTGCACTGAGATAAAAAAAAAACATGTTTCAGGAAAACGTTCATGTATAACATATCCATAAATAACAAACGAGTAAACATATTCTTTGTTGACAATGTGATGTGGCTGATTATTTTTCATGACTGCAAATGCCTCTGGTATGCAAATATTTAAACAATAAAAATAATGAGAATACTGAATGCAATGTAACTTTGTAATTTGGCTTACAAGTAAATCTCCAACTTCTGAACCGTTAACGTAATTTAAAAACTTGTGAAAGAATGGAGCAAGATATTCCATTTGTAATTCATGTCAACAAAGTACAAAGATACCATCAAAATAATAGAATTGGAAACAATAGAATATCGTGTTTTTGTGGACCGAAATCCATTTTGTGGGGCCACTGGTACCTTCTGTTTCGAACTTGGGGTGACTGCACATAAATTTCAAAGCCAGGGTGGATCTGCCGCTGGCACGCTTACTCACTTAATTGCGCGATATGATCGGGCTGTAACGTGCATAAATTACACACTATTTGGTTATTCAGTTTTCAAATGATTCCAAATTGATTCAAAATATTTTACGAACTGAGTAGCATTGCTTAGTTGGTACAATAAATAGTAAGTCTTGGGAATGCTGGCCGTCTTCAACAAATAATCTATTTAGTTGCAATTCTCATAAATCTAATGGCCTTGAATTCATCTTTGAAACCTAAGATCCGGGATCATCACTACACGTAGATTACAATGATCACATCATACCTACCCCAATTTATCTTTGTATCCCCTATCAATATTCTATTTTCCATTTTTGTAAAATTAATTAACATACATGCTGCTCTGAAAAGACTTTTTCTTTGTGTGGCAACAAAGTGTGAAATAATTGGAAAATATATTTACATCATACATAGATATATTGAGTATCAATATGTTTTTGTTTAAAAGACTCTGTGGCATGTGTATTAGACGCTTTCTCCTTCTTTGTAAATACATAAAGTAAACCTGTAGATAAGATCATCAATTATAAAGCAAATATGTTATCCAATTCTATTATGATTTGACTGTCACAGCTGCAATGCTTGTACGGGTATGGTTTTCGATAGAGTTAATAACTTTGTGCCCATATAATTCTAATAGACTGGACCACTGTAGTTGAAAGAAAGACTTCAATTCTTCAAGGTAAATGAATATTAGTAATATTCATTTACCTTGACCTTGGCATTGCTTAGTTTTAGTTGTCCTCAAGAGATTTCATTTCTGCATTGAAAGCTTCGGTATTGAAATGAAAACATTTTGCTACATTATAAGTCAGAATCAAGCATACCTGTATTTGGAAAAAAGAATTCTATGAATATCTCTGACGGCCTAACGATGTCCTTTTTGCCGACCTCAGTAAATTTTTCCATTTTCATGTGTATTGAGTAGTTATTTCCAAGATCAGTGCTCGCATAAACAAACTTCAGTCAAAAATACCAACCTTCCGGCCATTATACATACTCTTTAATTTAATAAGTTAAAATACTAACTACTAGTAAACATGCATGGACAATTTAATGCAATGGTTGTGTGGTTACGAAATCTCCTTTTAATTTAATGTTGTTAACTTTACTTGATTAGTCAACCAAGAATGGCCCAAAAAGTTCAGTTGAGTCTCAGAAAAACTATTGAGGTTTATGGATCACTTTATTAAAATGTAATTAATAAAAATAAAGTCAAGTGTATTAGATCAAAGGAATTAAAGGTAACTAGGGAGTCATTTAAAAGTCGTCCGGATTCAGAGTGAATAGCATGAAATAAAAGAGGAAGATACTAGTGAAGAATTTGTAGAATAGCTCTGTTCAATGTACAAAGCCAATGAAAATGACCAATTTCTATTAACTTGTATTGAGCTCGAAAGGTTTTTAATCTGAGCAAGGGTGTGAGCGAACATTTCACAATCTTACTATTCATCAC
Organism: Haplosyllis anthogorgicola; assembly: GCA_038406195.1. Lineage (NCBI taxonomy): Eukaryota > Metazoa > Annelida > Polychaeta > Phyllodocida > Syllidae > Haplosyllis > Haplosyllis anthogorgicola. The sequence continues at coordinate 30,534 of JBCAUI010073326.1, read as the reverse complement.
AAAAACTAGTTGGCGGTAAACCCATCACTAAATTAGGGATTGAAATGCGTACGTTTTTACCTTGTTTCTTAGTAGAGTGTATTAAGGCCTTCAGATTCTCTTGTTCCGCTGTAATTTTCCTGAATGTATCCCAGGTCAGTGACATCCCTGTATTGCCAAATACTTTCCAACCCTAAATGTCCTTTCTGCCGTTCTACGTTGTCAACATTTATCTTTAAAAGAAATACGATAAAGTTTTTCAGTGCATTAAGGCTGAACAATACGTAAATGTCGCTTGATGGTTATCAAAAAGTGATTAGCGCGAGAATTAAAAAAATTTACATCAGCCTCCATCCACAAAAGCGCAGACGCACACACACGCACGCACATACACATACATTATATTTAGTTAGACATCTGAGGTCATGAAACAGTCCTTGTTTCATAGATATATTTCATTTGCTTTAATTAAACTCTAATTGTTTAACAGAAAATTGAAAATGGTTAGCCTAATGGACACAGACATAACTGAAACCATGGAAAAGATAAAAAGATTTAAAATCAAACATAAACCAGATCCTACTTCAATATGACACATACGCATCAAGTATCATTATTGCTGTGATTAATGTGTTTTCTGATAAGCTACTTGAAAATATATTCTTGTTATACATATTTTTCTATTTTTAAAAAATTATCGTCTTTCTAAATCACTGGCAAAACACACGGTCCAAGACTTTCATTCTGTTGATTTCAACAGTTATTTTATGATGGTCTTTATTTCATTGTTAACCCTTTACGTTTTTTCAACTTTTATACTTAGTTCCAAAATGTAATTTACTTGTATGTTCGGAAATTGCACAGAAATGTACTAAAGTACCTGAAGTACTTGATCCCTGGTCTTATGGTCTGTACTAAGGCTTCGACGGATATTCAGATGTTCGAATATTTGCCAAGCCTCTCCATAAAATCAAACATCCGAACATGATCTTCGGTCCCGATTCGCAGTCCTAGTTTGTGCTCTAAACGTACAAAATCTATTTATCAGTGTATTTCGCTTTTTCTTTTGAGTTATGTTGTGTTCAGCATACGTGCAAACACACTGTTACATTTTAGTGCACATGCAAATATTTTACTTCAGTGTCGAAAATTGTACTCACCTTAGAACCCTATTTTTCAATTTAAAGGACAATACATGAAATGTCTCCACTGCTTGTTATCAGACATAATAATAACTAAAGGAATAGTGTTGCGTTACATTTTAAGTTTACATTAAAATTTTTGATATGCACTCAGACCATACACTCGACAGTGCCATAAATGTTTACAACTAGCTAAAAATTGTATTATGTAGTCTTCTATACACTACCAACTCACTGAAATGCAATCATAAAAGAGTTGGTAACAAGGGAATTTATTGAGTTGTTTCCTCACATGGTTTATTGTCTTATGAACTGACTAGTAATAGTTCAGATCATTTGTCTACCCATGTCTATCCATTTCTGCCGAAAAGGAATATTTGCCGCCCGCGTATGCGGGAAGGTAATGTTTTCAGTCGTGTGTCTGTCTGTCTGTTTGTCTGTCTGTCTGTCTGTCTGTCTGTCTGTCTGTTCGGGCTATACCTTTTGAACCGCTTGACCTTGAAACTTCATTTTTGGTATGGAGGTACATCTTTTAAATGTCTAGGTCAAGTTTGAGTAACAAGGTCCATATTTTGAAAGTTATCTGTTAACATATGTGTCAATATCTGTGAGCAATATACAAGGTCAAGGTCATTTGAAGGTCAATGTAATTTGTTGGTGAACTTGTTATTTTTTCATTAAATTCTTCAATGGTGTAATTTTTATGGCGTTTTAATGACTAGTTGCATAGCGGGCAGTTCGGCCTTCGATTGAAAGGCATTCTTGCTTAGAGAACAGTAAAGTCTCCTGCTACATTTGTTTAAAAACTTTATATAATTTTAAACCGTGTCAAATTGTTTTTAATTTCTAAAATTAAACGGAAATAAGGCCAAATAATTTCAGTTTTCCCATCAAATTGTACAAATTGATCAAGTTTTCATTTTTGGAATTGGATATGTTTATTTCATGTTTCAGATTGAATTTGATTTTCTAAAATAGAAGTGCATTCCATAAAACATTAGGTGATGCTAGTTGGTTTCACGTTTATTCATGTTGATTCATATGATCAAAATTTGATTAAGTTGTTGATGGAAAAGTAAGGTTTCTTTCGGTCTTTGTAAATGATTGAATTATTCCTTTATGTTCGTCATAACCTTTAGTCAGTCACCGTTATGCTCGCACAGACAATAGCTGCAGCCTGTCCTCTGCCTCTGAAGTCGCTGTAAATTATCTTTTAAACCTGTAAGTTTAAGCCGTTTTCTTTCCATTGTTATTTTTTCACTACAAGTTTTTAAAGGTCATTGGGCGAACAGAAAGAAGTTCCTTATTTTTTTTACACATTATAATTTTACTTTTTGAGTACTGTGTACCACTTTTTGCTGAAAGTTATTTCCAATTCTTGCAGAAATGTAAAGAAACACAACTTTTGGTTTTCCAGATTTTTATTTCGTTTACTTTGAGTTTGTTACATTCTTCTTATAAACAACTAAACAAATGAATCCCTTCTTAACATAGGACTCTCCCTTGGCAAAATATATGTACATCTAAAGACCAAAGCATCAACTTTACAAACCGTTTTGATTTACCAATAGTGTTTTACTACAAATATGACTTAGAAATTTATAGAATTACAAAGTATATGTCAAAGTAGATATGAAAATTACAAAAAGAATTTATATGCGCAACGGTTGATAGATTTTAATATTAAGCGTTAATCAAAGTAATTTAAATAAATCTTAAGCAAACAAAACAGTCGACTCATAGGTTGCATAAATATCCTATCAACTTTCAGATTTTTTTCTTCCAGTATTTCAATTTTTCAACTGTGCCAAATCCATGGGTTATGAATGTTAAATTTCATTATATTCATAAATACTCATGACGTTTTACATGGAAGGATATCTATATAAGTTTGATCACAGCATAAGATTATTAAACACAGTTGGTGCCGTTTGTTACTGTACTAACAAGGGCTTAATACAAGACGATAAAAGTCACTTAATTAATGCGTATAAATCACTGCAACAAGTGATACCACAATGAAAAGACGAATTATAAAATTACAATCTTTCAGAAAAAAGTTTACATTTTGTATATTCTATCAATTTTGGTTACGATCAATTTACATCGTTCTATTTGAGCACTTCAGTTTTTTAGTCAAAAAGGCGCTGTTCGGTGAAAAAATACACTTAAGTTACTAAATGAAAACATTAAATACATGGATATATATACATGAATAGCAGAACAAAGAATGACTAAGTATTTAAATGAAAACAACTTTTTGACTTTAAAAAATGTCTTAACAGCCAGCATTTCTATTCACAATTTAAAAATTGCAAGCAAGTCCATTTTTATCTCAATGCCATTGTAAAGTCGTTTTATCTCGATACAAGAAGTTTCACTAGTTTCTCCAAAAAAGACCATGGTCTTTATCCAAACGGTTAATTTTTTCGCAACTTTACCAAATTTGTTCTCCGAAATGGCTCATTTCCAATCCTGACAATTAAGGTTTTAATACCTATTAATCCCTGTATTATATTTACTTCACGTACTGTAGCGCCAGTTTGTGGCAGCTGAGTCACTTTGATACAACATGGGAAGCTCGGCAACGGCGATATCGAAAGTCGCTGTTTTCATGATCCCAAATTGTAATTTCGTGAGCGGCCACTCCGTGTTGGCAGAAGTTGTTGACTACTCTATTGTTTCGATTCATGTTGGCACAAACTATTACATGACATAACCGGTTAGCATTTAAAAAACTTCTGATGAGTCTTTTACAAAGAGAATACTTGTTAAAATGATCATATGTACAATAATGAATATATGTCAATTCTCTACAACTACATGTCATATTGAAGATGATGTTTGTGTACAAAATTGTGCTTTAACAGCATGGAACGTTTCTAGGTTTTAAAAATAAACCAACCGGTTTTTATGTTCTCTAACAACCGAATTGCTTTGCTTTTGAATGTTAACGAAAAAGTTTTGATAGCAGTACTATTCAGAACTATCCAAATTCATTCCGTCTTTAATAATGCTAAACTTACGATGATAAAATTTCATTTTAGTCAACAATCCCAATAATGCTTCCTAAACTCAAACTGGAAAGCCAAAAAGCGTTAAATGTTACATTATGATATGGTTTGTATGTATTTGAGTACCAGACTCGTATTCTTATTAGTAGACGATATATACGTTACAATATCATGTCTAGTTAATAGTAAATGTCGTTTTTGTGATCTACACTTCGAGCTGATATATATTAAGTACATGCTACACAGATGACATTAACTTTGGTATTCAAAGCAAGCTTTTTTCTTATCTATAAATGCAACAAAATTATTTACATATTGCGCACAAAAATCAAAAGAATAACTTCCCGAGGTTTACATCCTGATTTCGGGAAAAGATAGGAGGGAGTGCAATGACCGATAAATTTTGAGTTTGGTTACTTGTCTTTCATTAAATATATACTTTCACAGTAGAAATCCTTTGGAATATCCCACTGTGACGTCATACTTGCAAGAAAGCGGAAATGTAAGAATTTGCAATTACTTCTCTTAAAAAAAGGGGAGATATAAAATATACAGCCATTACTTTTGAGTTGCTTTAACTAAATGTGTGTATATTGTATTTATATGTACATTGTTATGCTGCCTATGCACTTGAAATCTCAGCATATCGCAGACTTTTCATTAGAGTTATACATGTGCGGCGGCTGGGTCTGTAAGTTGTGTTGTGGGGCCAACTGGTGTGAACTGAACTCCGTTGGGCATCAGATGAGTGTTGTGCCCGTTCATGAGGTCTTCGGTGGTGAGGGGCAGTGGTCCGAGGGCCTCCTTGGTGGCAAGATCATCGGTCGAGTCCTGGGGACGCAACTGGTGAGGCTTCAACTGTGGACGCATCAGGATACGCAGACGCTGCAAACAGAAAAAATGTAAATAATTTTAATTGTTTTAACAAAATTAAAAATGGTCGCCATGTTTAACGGGCCGGTTGTCAATAGATAAGTTTCGCTGCACAGAAAGCGCCCATCGGGCTGAAAATGCAACAATACTATTGGAATCCAAAATCCACATCCACGCCGAAATGAAACCAAATCAAAAAAGGAAAAAAGCAATGAGGAAATAAATGCGACTGACAAATGAGAGATTACAATTTATCGCATAAATGATACAAGCAACAACTGTACTCAATTTAGAATTACTAGTAACTGGACGTCATCAGCATCTATAAAGCTAGAACTGTGAATGACTGTGTAATGCTCCAAAGTCCACTTTGCCTTGGCATCATTGATGCTCTTTTTTCTGCAAGTGTGAATGCTCTTTTTTCTGCAAGTGTGTTCTATATTCCTGTATGACTACTGTGTGTAGTTTGGTTGCAAAGACCAAGACTAAGAACTGTCAACTATGCCATATGAATGTGACCTTGACTGACATCTATGACCTACTTATTGTGACCTACTTTTGTAACTAGGTCATGATGACCTACTACAAACTATCAACTATGCCATATGAACTTGACCTTGACTGAGACCTATGACCTACTTATTGTGACCTACTTTCTTACTAGGTCATGGCAACCTACTTTTAGTGTTACTTTATGCCCGCACAAGCAGGCATCCTGACCTAGTAGGGTTATATTTACACGAACATTGTATAAGTTTTTCTCTTCTTGCTACATCCTCATGAATCATAATAAGTACAAGTCATAACACCACTCTGCATTATTTACAGTCCGGATATTAAATGGGAAGTTAGCTAAGTACTTCTACGCAAAAAAAAAATATCCGGTGAAAGAAAAACACTGGCTGAACACTGCGTGATCTTGCCAAAAATGCAGCTATTCTTATTAGATCTTTATATCAAGCGGAATTTGGCATGCCAGCAGAATATGTACCTGTATAAAATCAAGGCCGTTTCGTGTAGGCATAAACAAGATTAAATCCACCTTTGTCTTCCAGATTGGAGACATAAAATTGGCATTGGTTGTGTGTGGCTGTGCGACATTTCATTGGAATGTCCCTTCATCAGCAAAATGACGCTCATTACCTGCGTCACCAAACATACATGTACGTTTTATGGTCTATCTATGAAGTCCAAAACAATAACATTGAGTAGTGATTTCTTGATGTCTGACAATTTTGCATCATCTGGGAAAATATAAATAGAAAACTCTTTTTGGAATACCGCTTTTATTTCTAAAATGAAATAAACAGCTTTTTATGTCTTTACTTTCTGAGAGATGAATAATAAATATCTTTTTCCTTAAGGAAACAGAAATAGTAAATCAGTTCCCGTCTCCTTTAAGACTTATTTCCCGCACACGAATCTTACTTTGATGCTTTGGTAGCTGCACAAGGTCATCTATCTCGTGCCTGGTGAGTTGTCTGTCTCTCTAGTAACTAACGAGCGATTTCTGAGAGAATCGTACGTCATAGATAGTTGATTAACTATTGATTTGCTTCATATAGCCCTCAGGGGTGGATCCATAATCACATAACAACAGGCATGAAAGAGACAATCACACCAAAATGTAGAACAGTTTCTTCCAGGTCTAAATGTCACAAAAAGCAATTTCTTTTTCGTTGTAGAATTATGCCTGAACATAATATTTATTTGTTATAGGAGATTGCACATACTTTGTCAACAATTTCTAACAAATTATTAATAACCGATTGAGTAGGAAGCACAGAATGTCTCATCAGTGTTCCGGAAAGGCTATAGTTTGCTCATTCCCAATACGGGATTTTAACATTATAAATAAAAAACTGGATCCGGACAATAACTCAAAGGACGGATCTTCCTCGAAACAGTCATATTTTATTAATTACTTTTCACTCTGTTGGTCCGTCCACATTATGTTATTTTGAACCAAGTCAGGTATTTTTGCCCACGTGCAATAATACACATTAATTTTTTTAATGGCTGAACTCTTAGTTAAGTTCATTATATTTTGTAAATGTTGTTGTTGCTCGGTTATTACATTAGTTGTGTAACGAAATTCATAACTCCGTGTGAGTCCTTTTCCATTACACTCTATGGACGAGGCAATTACTGCTGGTAACAAAAATATTTTGATCCAGACGGGACACTTGAAGGGCAAGATGATGGAGCGCATCTGACTGGTTTGCACTGGATACAGAAATACAACAGATCAATCTTTGCCAGGGATTTTTGTTTAAAATTTGAGTAAACAATTACAAAAAATATAGATAACAATAAATATTTACAAGCATGCCACGTTGCTACGATTTTTACGTAGCACCGGATTGATAGAAAAACCGGATTTTTAAACGAAATGACATCCAGACATTATATACTTGCTGGCTTTACAAGCACCACTTGACAGCAAAAAATAAATGAGGAACAAAATTAAAATTAAAAAGTACCATAAAATCCACGGCTGCTTTCTGTTGCTTTTTTCGGATCCAGGCATTCCTGGAAATCTATTAGACAGGCACATTATGCGACAAGCAGCCGTCAGTCATCAAATAAATTATGGATCGATTTCCTGTTGTGAAAACGCCATAAAGGCAGGAAGGGAAAATATTTTCGTTTGATTTAAACAGCCTTCTCTATGTGTTCAGCATACTTTAATATGTACAAAGTACATCAATTTATCCACACAAGGGTTTAATGTGGTAGCTAAGAAACGACAGATCAATTCAACAAGCTGTTTGAATGTAAAACACGTAGATATTCAATGGGGTGTGCAGCTCCGTAAGGAAATGACAAGAATGGTACGTTTTCAAATCATTTACCAGGCAGCACCGCTCAATATCTCCGCACCAACAAATATTGAAAATATTTCCTGATCCAAAATACGTGTGAAGCTTAAAGAATTAAATTCTCCATGACAAAGTCATAATCTAAGCTCTGTAGTTCGCATTGCAGTGTTATTGTTACTTTGTGGCCGATTTGTCGATTTTATTTTACGGATGGAACCTGATCCGAGCACTGTTCTCTCAAGGCCACACTGCGTTGTCAGGTAATCACGGGGAGAGCACGTGATCGCTGCAGCTGCCATGTTATACCCAAATAAGGAATACCCATATTAGGAAATATCGCAAGCAAAGGCTCTCCGGTGAAAATATGGCTCATAATGTTGAAAATGATATCCCCGTTTGTCGTGTATTTCTGCTCAATGCTAATGAAGGCAATGCTGCGTTTTTAATATAAATTCAAAGGTCATTAATTTGCTTCAATGTGAATAATTAAAAATTCTGCGCAGTTGGTCGTTATTTATTACAATATATATATATATCCGCTTTAAATTCCGTTTATCACGCAATAGGATCATTTGACCACCGAATAAACTGGTCCACGTAAATATTTTTCCAGAGTAATTTTTGTTCTTTAACTAAAGATCCAGTTGGCATGGCGACAGTAATACGATTATAAAATAGAAAAGGCGCAGTTCGCTTTTGCTCATATGTATCTCAAAAGGAGCAGGTAAAAGGACAAAACTGCCTTCATTACTGTCTGATTAGATTCTTATTTCCCCCAAGGCATCTACATATGTATACATTACTTAATACTGAGTGCTTGTTTTGCTTTGCATAAGCAAGGACACGGGAAGGTCCAAGTTGGATGGAAGCTCTATTGTCCAAGTCGTAATCACATTGCACCCAAAAATAAATGGCAGCGCAGTCCATGTGGGGAGTTGGTTTTATTTATTGTGATGGGAAATTACTTAAGATAACATTTCTAGTTTTGCCGTAATCAATTTGATGGATAGTGGACCACGCACTTTAGATACATCACTGGCGAACCCAGGGTTTCTCGTACGGGGGGGCGGAAGGCGCCAGCTTTGGGGTGCGCCAAATTTTACCCACTTTTTGCGTAAAAATTGCCAAAAACTGCATAAAAAGAAGAAAAACATAGCCTGTACGGCTAAGTTTAATACACTGTCCATACAGGTAATACGGATCAAATGTCGTGATACAAACATCTTCCTACAAAACGCCTACACTGCTTGGGATAAAATCTGGCCACACATATATTGCCATTGTTTTAAAAAACACAATCGATGGTCATCTATTGAGTTGAATTTCATTAAATGTCACAGACATATGTAAAACTATACTTTACGGGTTTATATATATATTGATTGTTCTGCTTTTTTAAATAGCCTTGACTGCAATGGAATTTTCCGCCCAGCGAATAACTTGATGGATATTTTCCGCTGGGCGCGACAGCTTGACAGACAATATAATGAAGTTGCTTTTTCATTAGACTTATATGGAATCTTGTGAGACGCGAGCCGGTTGGATGCAACTATCGTCTCTCAGAAATAAGGAGAACAAGATCTGCAAGGCTTCAGACTAATATCCCATTATGGAATAAATCCAGCTTCAATTTTAAATGGAAGGTTCCAACCGGTAAACATCTGTCTCTGATTAACGAGACACGAGTTTAAAATGTCAAGGATCTCTGCAGCTGCCGAACCTTTTTGCCTAAAAGAATCCTCATCCGCTTTGAAAGAGACGTCCAATTATCAAAAACATTGTTTCCGACGAGATAACGTTTTGTCTCCAAAAATGGATGCAATCTTTTCCCCCAGGATTTGGGATTTAGAAAAGAAAAGATTTCTGTTAAAGCAGAAATGTACAGTGTGTTTGCTTCGTTTCATCAACATGCAGTAACATGCATCAAATTTTCAAAATATTAAAACTACAAACTTCTGAAAAATGGTCAATGATCTGGAGAAACAACTTTCAAGACGTCGTTGGTTGTTGTTAAAATTAATCACCAACTGAATTCATTTCATTAAACGTCTTCTTTAGGGTCACAAAGAAATTCTCCATGAGGTAACCGTTAATGAATTTTACCATATTGAATTTTACATGGTATTTAAAAGTTTCGATATGACAATTTTATAAGCATTTTATAACTAATGGTACACTGAATAATTTAAAAAAAGCGTATTGCTTTTAATTGTTGTTTTTATCAAGTATGCAATTTAAACTTGTCATAAATCAGATAATATAAATAATATAAAGGCACGTACGTCATACAGTGAACCGGGAGTTGTGAGTATTTTAAAGATCATGGTGAGAGGTATCATTATGACTGAACTGCACGCCAGCATCCAGCCCATGCCTATAGCCCATTTTGGATACGTGTAGATTCTGTTGTACGTCAGTTCACTATAGCTATATATACACAGACTGAATACACTCTGCAAATAAATGGTAGAAAAACATTGTCAATTCATGTGTATTAGAAAATTTAGTGTCTTTGAGTAACTGCACATTTTAAAGAAAATTTATGAAGCCAATATCTTGTACCTACCAGAGTAAACATTGGAGTAATAAACTTCCAACAAATTTTCATGTATGGGTTAATTCTGAAGCCTAACATCATTTCTAAGTTGTCATAATAGCGCGCGGCACCTTAAAAAAAGAACAGTATGTAATATAGTTTTGTTAATGGGGCTCTTTTCTACATTAAGGGAAGACATTGAATCAACTGTTTTGATGGCACAAAGTGTCAAGGTATACTAAACAACTACTGAACCTTTTAATCGTATCGATTATTCCCGCAAAGACATACAATTACCATTAATCAATAGTTAAAAATACCTAAACATTATCTACTTATCACAATTATCAACGTTGCTAGATATTTACTGAGGAAACGGTTTTAAAGAGTTCAAACCTTTACACAAATATGTTTATCACATTTATATTAAATTACCAGAATGCCAAAAGCCTGTTACTATCTCTATTAATTAATCTGTGAATCCAATTAATTTCCTGGTCGTCACAAATTAAAAAAATAATTGACTATGAACGTCACAAGCCTGTTTTAGTCTGACAACAGCTGTCATGGAAACTTACCATATATCCAAGCAACAACTATACATTCAAACAATGCAACAATAAGGATGATACGACTGCCAGAGTAGTAGTCGAACAACTGGAATACATACATTCCACCCTAAAATTGAGAAAAGAAATATGAACAAACCGCACCAAATTGCTCAATTCTGAAAATTTAATCAAGATATTCCAAATAACTGATTACTCAATTTATATTTTTGAGTTATTACATAACCTTTGATACTTACATTGGTAATCATGGAGAGTCCTATGAAGAAAGATATTACGCAAACAATGCCGATAAAAATCTCTTTTCGGTATCCACGACGCAATTGGTTAGGGAACTTGTCTACTATGGCTGTAACGAAGCCCTCCACTCCAACAAACTACCAAAAATAACAAACCACAATGCATTGCGCTACCAACAGTCCAGCACATTTTTATTTTGTAGAAATTATTGCAAAGTAAAACTGAGTTACTCTGTGGAGTCTATTTTAGACTTGTTTCAAATTTGTTAACATCGTTTAGAGACAATGGGTGTTGTCACCACATTCCCATTGGCAAGCAAATTTTACTATTAGCCACATGTACCTGTATACTTTAACTACATGTGCATATGATTTAATACATTACCTGTGAGTCAAGTCCCAGAAGGATGATCATCAAGAAGAAGAGTATACTCCAGAGTGGAGCAACGGGCATCTGTGCCACTGCCTTTGGATAAGCAATGAAAGCAAGTCCGGGACCGCTCTCTGCTACCTCGCCGACAGAAACACCCTGCTCATGCGCCATAAACCCGAGTACACTGAATATCGTGAATCCGGCGAAGAAAGACGTTCCTGAGTTGGTCAGAGCAAATATTATGCTGTCCCTGAAAAATGGAAAAAAAAATTAAGTAAATGTTTTAAAATCACTCAAGTGGGAGTCCACAAAAAAGTTGTGCATTAGGATTGGAGAAGAGAATGCAAAAGTTGCCATCCCAAATTACTTCAGGCATCAATTCTTCATAAGAGCACATAACTTACATTTGAAAGAAATATTTGTGCTTCACAAGTGCACGTAAAATACGTGTAAATTCATTACTTTTCATTCCAACTAGGTACCATATAGTGAGCCATACAATAAGAAGAAACGTACTTGTACGAGTTATGGTGGAACTTGTTGTAGCTTCCAAGAGCTGTCAGAGCGCCAAGACTGATGGAGTACGAGAAGAAGATCTGTGTTCCAGCATCAACCCACACCTGCAAAGAGACGGTCCAAACAAAATTACAAAGAGATCGCAGACACTTAGCTAATTCTACTCAGAACTTCCCTAAAAATTGCTTGCTAAGTTGAAAATGGTAACTGTACAATTCGCGCATCTTGTGATTGTACCATCATAATCTACACATGAAAGAAATACGTGTATTTGGATTTTAAGTTATGTCCGGGCTAAAACTGCTAGAGACCTGCTGACTTGTAACCGAAAATGACCAGTAACCAGCTTTGTAAATTTACGTTGTCACTGGGTGATTGCAGAAGAAGACACTACCAGCTTCAGGTCAATTTCAGTTTCATTCTTTGTCTATATTATGCTAGGCTAGATATTCAAGGGGTTATAAATACTTACCTGACGCCTTCGATAAATATATTCTTCTTTAACATTAGCGACACGATAAAGGCTTTACAGTGCAGACACATAAACATGTGCTGGATATCGGAATTTGTGGTTTTTCCTGTATTATTTTATTTTCTGATGTTTTTCTTTTTGAGTTTTTGTGGTTTCTATTTTTCGCAAGTTTTCACTTTTCCGCAAAAAATGTTTTCATTTTTTTTCTTTTTTCTTTTTTTTATTTATCTTTACGAGATAGCACCAAATAGATAATATTGGTAAAGTCGTAAACAATATATCTAATGATAATTTTTGCAATAGTTGTCTGGCTTGTGAGTAACAGAATAAAGCAAGGAATAAACAGACATGGAAGAACCATTACGTTGCACAATTGTGATAAACACAAAACTGTAAAAGGAGCATTTGTTAATTTAGTACAGTAAATAACATGCCCTCTACATTCCTTTTACCTGAATAGCAACATTTGTAATTTTACTTTCAGTTTCTCGCAAATTCGATATGACTCATCTGTTATCACGAAGATGTATCTTTACACAAACGACCGTAATTAATTAGTTACTGTTTCTGCTGCGTGGATATGAAACGGAAAATATTCATCGATTCCTATTCTTTGTAATTTTCAATACCATCGGATATCTACGTCAAAGTTACCTCAGGGCATGTTACAGCAGGCATGTAAATACAGTTTTTGTGAGAAAAGTACAGCTTACTGCACAAAATCTACTTCTACAGGAATCTACATGTATTAGGCAGTAGCCATTTTCTATCAAGAGAGTATTTAATAATGTGTTCCAAGAATTTACTAACCCTCTGGTGAATAATTAGAAGTACAACATATTTAGTTTTAATATTTACTTTAGCCCAACTATCCCAGTTATATTTAATAGAAAATGGCTACAGAACTTGTGTGTACATATATAAGAAGGAAGACGTCTTTTTATTGGGAAACATTACATTGCGTAAGAATATCAAATGACCATTATTGTCTGGGTAGTGACGCAATATCGCCATCCTATTCTTTAATCTGACCACAGCTTGCAAGAGATTTGATAATTGCCATGGACGCGTGGAAACCTTTACTTTTAAAAATCAACTAAGGTGACGTGAAACAGTTTATGATAAATTCTAATTCAATCATTTTAAGTTAGGTTGGGAGTAAGTAGAAGGCCTTAACATTGTTGGTTTCAATGGTGGTCGTCATTGTTTAAACGTCATTATCTAACGTTAAACTGATCCACATAATTCTGGATCTACACATTAAAACTATGCTTCAATCTTAGCTTCCGAATTTTAGGCAATGTAATGTATCCCAATAAATAGAATATCCTCCAGTGGGGAGAATTAAGATAAACTGGAGTAATGCTTACTTGGGCCTCCCTCAGCTTGGACCAGTCGGGCAGAAGGTAGAACTTCACACCTTCAATGGCACCAGGCAGTGTCACGCCACGGATCATCAGAACAAACATCAATATGTACGGGGACGTGGCCGTGAAATACATCACCTGCAAAATGGAGTCGAAAAGCCCTTGTGAAATTTCACGTCGCGTTACTAGACGGAACCGAATGCCTATCCAAGGACCCTACTTTACATGTCCAGCTCCGGTGGACAGAGACAAGCGTCGCGAATGACCGAAGCGACACAAACTAAAACATCTAATCAGAGTAATTTATCCTACTTTTACTGAAAGAGTAGTCCGACATCATGCAGTGAATTTGGAAAAGGGAACTAAATTTTGATTCCTGTAAAAAATAGCAATGGTGCCACCTGAAGGACCATGACTGATAAGTTACCGATGTGCCCCTCTTCTACCACCAACTGAATAGGGTGATTTTCCACTTTTTATAATATTTTCGTGATATTTCTGATTGTGTGCCACCTTTTTTATTGACAAGCTTATCCCTATTGTTTATCTTTCCGGCATTTAACTTATCTAAACGTCTAATTTTGTTGTCTGAAAGTGTCACTTTCGGAATTTTGTTTAGTCTAATGTATGACCTCATTCTAAATTTCGTTTTTCTAAAAAAAATTTCAATCTTTTTCTTTTTAATTTTGATACGTCAAAGTTCTTTTGGCTGTATCTGCTGTACGATTCTGCTTTACTCAAGTCTGCAGTTACTTTTGCTAAAATGAATCCATGAATCATAGTATATATAGGAGACACATATCATAATATACCAATACCCATCTTGGTCAAATAAGGCAGCTACTTATACCAACACCATTTAAAGTGCATGCTTAACGTAGTACCAATCCTATAATATAAATCACATGATTGGGGCACAATCTTGGGACTAACCAGCCATGATCCTCATACATTTGATACAATATTGTTTCAGTTGATTTCATTTTATTTTAAACTATAATGGTGGATACCATGCTTTAACATGCCTGAAAGGAACATCGATTAAATTCACAAAATAACATCACATTTTATAATAATAACAATTCAAATGTGGTATACAAAATCATGATTGCAAAGCAATCTGATGATGCATGTTGACAATTGCTGAAAAGATTATTCCAAACAGTGATGTTTTCTTCTACAATAAAACAAAATGATGACTCTCTTTCCAATTTTATGGAGGACTTTTTTTTTACACCTTCGTCATCTCTTTTGTATCCAAATTTGTCGGACTGACAATCTGATCATCTGTCGATTTGGGGGCTTTTTATATCTTTTCTTTTTTTCTTTACACATCTCCAATTTTACTCTTCTCTCCTCTTTTTACATGATATTACATTATGATGATGGACCTAGGTAAATGAAACATTTTATTTTACTTTCTGCATGTGATAGGTCCCCCCCCAAAGCTTACATATTTTCATGTAGTAGTATTTTCTTAATTCATGCTACTTTTGTGTGTGTGGATAGATCTATATGAAGTAAAAGGTGCCGATAGGACTTAAAAGTAGGGGCGCTATGCAGCCACCAAGGTGCCCTATCGATCTATTTTCACCTTTCCGGAGCTTTTAATTCCCTTGCAGATGCAGCAGTAGACAACAATCCACGCGAGTAAGAGGCAGAGGGCCAGGTCCCACTTGATTGTACCCACTTGGTCGATCCCGGCTGAGATCTGCAGGACCTTTCGCCTGCAGAATAATGGCATAATCACATAAAGGCCCAAAGGCACAGTGGCGCGCAGTAAAGGCGACGCCAGTAACATGTATGATAGAGGCCACGGCGAACTTCCTTCCGCCATGCGCACACATCATCTACGTCCCACCGCTTCCGCTACTTGCCCTGCAGTGCTATACGCATGCCGGAAAAGTCGCTCTGAACTGTGCTCTGGAGCAACAGCCAAGGCCAAGGAAAAAAATTATAATGAAAAGTACATGTATGATGATAGCATGAATGAGGTATGATCTGGTCAAGTGCAATAAAACACCAGAGGAGACCAAGGAACAAAAAAACAAAGTCTGGCTGATGGTTTAGTAATGCATGCCACCCTCGCTGCTTTTATGAATTGTATGTATATATATATATTCCACAGAGTCTTCAATACGGGGCATGTATATACAATAATACGTAAGACAGTTTGGGAATGAAATATAAATATCTCGACATGGTGGTGAGAATAAAGAAACAGGTAACAGTTATGATATTTACAATAAAGATGTAATGGTGGGCACAGTCGTAATGACTGTAAGCGATCACGGCCTAGGCAACTGCTATAGATAGCTAAGTTGTACGCTAGAAGTCAACCAAAGCCTCGAATGACAGCTTTTTTACATTAGATGTGACTTTAAATTGCTTTGATACCATGAATTACTTATTACATTTATTAGCACTGCTACATATTTTTATATATATATTTTAATGATTGTATAAGCTATTAGATGTATTACAAAGTTAGAATAGAGCAGTATTAAGATTCATATCATATTGTAATGAAAATAAAATGAAGAAAACAGGTACTCACCATGTTCCTAAATGCTGAAAGGTTATAATTGCGTTAAATGCGATAATGCGACCTTTCTTTTTATTAAAAGTTAGTCCAATGCGACAAAATTTAAAATCAGTAGAGATTATTCCTCACCATTCTAAGTCCTATCTTGATGCTTATTAATAAGCATATCGTCTGTCCACACGGAGTTATTATGGAGTTTTATAGAGTAAATAGTCCCCTTCCTGGTAAGCAAGCAGAATTTACACACACATACCCTGGTATTGGGTATCCTTATTAAAAATTGATTAATCATAGTACGGTATTTCTTAATTTACACAGGTTACTTCTCTGTGTTCAAAAAAGGCTTCTTCCAAAGTTTAACTTATGGCTGAGACATCTGCCAAACGAAGCCAATATTTTGGTTTCAGGATCAAAAACAGACCCAATCAGGGGTACTTTCATACCAGTTTACTAATTTGGAATCGCCTACTGCTAACCAGCAAAAAACAAATAACCCCCAGATTTGTAGAAGCTAAGCTAGAGTTCAAAAATAAAATGGGTAAAATTATTGATGACAAACAGCCAAAAACTCCCTGATTGTGGTTATCTCTTGTGAGATATTTTACAGAAGCCGAACTGTCTTATTTTCATTTTTTACGTTGTTCGTGTATGGAGGTATAAGTACTGTGCTTGCCAAGAAAAAGGACATCCACTTTTCTGCATGCTCATTAAGGCGACAGGTACAGTTTGTTATTGCACCTGGGCGTTTAGATTGACACCTGTTAGTCCAGTGTTTGATATATCGTATGGTCCATGAAGAAGAGTCCGGTCCACGACTGTAGTGTATATGTAACTATGCGGGGTTCTTTAATCCAAACAGGGTTGCGGTTTGCTGTCAGAAAGTGAAGTTTCACTCGGTGGCAGCATGCATGCACTTTACACTTACATTCTAAGAGGAGGAGTAGCTATAGATACCGTGGTGGTGGACGTATACAAGATGTAGTATAATAATAATAAAAACCAACTCTAAACATAAAAAGTAAACATAAAAAACAATAAATAATTAAGTTTACTAAATAAAGAAATGAGACAAAAAGGGGAATGTATATATGTGGACAACTGTGGGTGTATTTTAGTAGTAAACATGTTCAACAGAGGGCAGGACGCATTCCCTCTGCACCAGCCAGACCTTGCTTGAGTTGCGTATATGATGGTTAACACAAGATGAGTGTCAATGATGATGACAATGATGGCGATGATGATGACGGATGCAATGTACAATTTCAAATTCGACAATCATGGTCACACAATGTAAGAATGAGTGGTCTGAAAAGCAATACTTACTCCCAATATTCCGTAACTGGATCCACGCCATGCTTTAACAAAGTCAGGCTCGAGTTGACTGCGGCCTGACCGTTGTCGTACAGGGTCTCCTCCGTGGCGTTGCTACCTGTGATGACGGCGGTCACGTTGGTCGCCAGGTCGCGCACGTTGACAACGCACTTCTCCGTATTCCAGCTGTGGCCACAACTTGCCCATGGCAACTCCTAAAAATACATCAAACCCATCACTTCACTCAGTGTTAAGATTTATGCTTACCATGCAAATTGATTTCAATCTGTGCATCTTAGTACCTATGGTCCCATTAATGTGCAAATCTCAATTTTACTACACATTATCATTCATATTGTCCATCTTTATATTTTACCTTGGCAAATGATGCGAACAGGTAGTAGAATGCCCAGGCCAGGATAACGTTGTAGTAGATGTTCAGTAGGAACACAATGATCGTAGTCGCATAGCCAATTCCTTCAAGAAGAGAGAAATACGATAAGAACAATCACAAAGGCATGTTGAATTTTTATTTTTTAAGTGTAATTTAAACGCTATAGTTTACCAATTCATTCCTGTACTTACCCTGGAAGAGAGGACAGACAAGCCAAGAACTGACACCGCCAGTTGACATGAACTGTCCAAGAGAAACCTCCAGGAAGAACACGGGGATTCCACCGAGGATGCAACAAACGAAGTACGGGATCAAAAAGGCTCCTGAAATTTTATATAAAAGAAAGAGGTTTACATTTGGTTCAATTACGAAAATATCGAACTTTAAGAAAGTGCGCTCATTTGACTGCTGTAAGCCCCTTGATGCAAAATTATCCTTCTAGGATGCTGTATCTTGACAAGAATCAGTAAAAATTTAAACATTTCGTTATCACATTTGGGAAAAAAACAATTCAGAAACTACCACAATTTCAAGGAATTCCTTCACATTATTATCGAACAAGTCTTTGATAAATGATGCAGACTTTTTACCAACATCAATCTAGTAATTTACCAGGGCGAGGTATTTTTTATTTACTAAACGCCTTAACACAAAGGTAATAAATAGTTGGTTTGGCTTAGTGTGGTCGGAAGACGAATTCTTTTGGTTTGAGACAACCACGATTACAAAATATGTTTACCATATGAAGGAAATTTCCACTCTGCGCTAGTCTTCCATATAAGGCAATAATACACTCGTCAACACAGAGCCAGGGGCGGTCAAGGCTGTAACCGGCGCATAGCATGACTTTTTAGAAAATAGCTTGTAACAAGCACTAAGCCTTAATTGAAAGGACTTGAATATCGATCAGCCCTGTCATAAATCATTGACATAAACCTTTCCGCATGAGATATTCGGACACAGCCATTACTAATGCGGATCCAGTTGTTTTAACTTCTACATTCCATTAAATATTGACAGAACGAGTCGTGTTATTTACTCTAGCCAATTAAGAAATGTTTTCCTGGATACCAGTCAATATTTACATGGAGGATCAAAAGACGAGGAATAATGCCAACCAAGACTATCCTGTACGTTTCTGTTGTAAACAACTGAAAGGAGTCTTACATCCTAAGATACAAATCTGTCAAAATATTGCCTAACATTTTGCGGCAAAATGAGTAAAATCTATGGTATACAGTGGCTGCTAATTTTTCAAGGTAGGCATGATGTAACCAGTCCAGCTTTTTTTTTACTGGATATATCATAATTACGCAGTTAGCGGAGTTATATTTAGAAACCAAATCAGTATTTCTAGAACTGGCACTACTCATCCATCCTTCAAACTTTCAAAGCAATACTGCTGATATCTGCAGTACCGCGTTTATCCTTCAGGAGAGCAGACATAGGCAAAACACAACGCAGAATATCATCAAAGCCATATCCTTGCATTGTCTATGTTTTGCATATTTCGTGCCAGCCTTTCTATATATGTACTTTTATCGCCTACGTACAACACTGAAGCCCTGAGGTAACAACAGAGCAGAGACTGTGGCGGTGGTGGTGGTCAACAATCAAGACATCATCAAGCTTTTAGCTTTTACTTTGGTATTGCCACCTGCTGCATGATAGAAAATCATAATTTCCCAAATCTCTCGTCGGATGAAATGAGCACTTGCTGTACTCTGCCAAACTACATCGGGAATTTATCTAACTTACCTATTTCATAATTAGCACTTTCTCCATTAATGTCTGGGGATAATAAAGCACAAAATGTACTTTAGGCTCATCCAAAATGTCAGAGTGCATGTTTACCCCATTATTCCAGGAATGTGCTGCAGCTAACTTGTATACCTTCCACCCTGCATGCACAAACCTACCTAAATATATCGTATTAACTGCAGAATCCGGTGCATCCTACGCAAAAGTCAATGTGCAGCCCTAAAGCTTCCAAGGTTTGGCTGTATTGGCAGCTTGGGTAACAGGTTGGAGGCAAGGTTCTAATCTGTCAAGTAATTACTGCCCTCTGCAGCATCAAAGAATTTAGTGGTTGAGGAAGGCCATCGCTCCAAAAATATTTTTAGCGAGTGCGGTTTAAAGATTTGCCTTTGGCATGAACTTCTGGACACCAAGTTCACTGTTTACGTAATCATGTTTGGTAAGGGAAAAGTTCTTGTCATTATGACTTAAACATTATTGTTAAAGTATTTTCACCGCTTTAGTTTGTAAAGGGGGGTTCGGTTTTAAAGTAGAAGCATACACCAGTCTGGAGGAAAGGTGATCTTTCCAAAACTGAGAGGTAAGCATGCGTTCACCAGGTATAACACAGCTTGTTTTTAGACAGTGTTAGCACTAGTGATCGCCTGCAAGATGAAATACATAGACGGTGAGGCATTATAAATAGAAATCCATACATTCCAAGGTTAAAACCGCAAAGGTCTCAAAATCTGGGGTTTATTTTATCTATCAGAAGGCCTCGGATCAAGCAGATGGAAGCTGGCGCATTCCGATTCATTTTTAGCTCCATAATGGCGTTATGTGCGATACAACATTCAAGGTTACATCCAGATGTGGAAAAAAAGGGCCAATTCCCAGAAAATGTCATTAGTAACGAGATTGGGAAGTCTCTCTTTTTGAATCCGCCACTTTTATAACCCGTATCTCAAGTGCGTCTAGTCTTTCTTCAAATTAATCAATGCACTAAGCGCATACAAGCCTTGACAGGCTCGATTATGCATTATCCACCGATGTGGATATTATAAGTACAGTGTATGCACATTAGTCTAGACCAACAGGCCCGTTCACTGTTAAACATAAAGCCTTTAACCTTCCAAAAAATTTCCATTCCTGACCAAATATGTAACGGGCAATCAATCAATCTCGGTCAGAAGAAATTCTTCGCACGAAAGGAAGATTTGGGTATATGCACCATGCGGCATGAGAGTCTACAACAATGTAATACCAAGGCTTGTTTTATTTAATTGTTTGGTTTACATTTTAAAAAAGTGAAATAAAAGTAAAACTCAAGAAGAAATACGGTTGCATAGGAAACGATCCCTCACAAGTCGATTAGGGAAAATGTTAATTTTATTGATAAATTAGGGCTTTAGGGACAGTTTGGCTTTAAGCAATAAAGTTCAATTTTCATCTTTGTCTGATTTTTTCCAACCGCGGCATTTTGAAAATCCAGGTCGTGCAATGTAATCCGAATCATTACAAAAATAAGCCTAATCCGTAGTGGCGAAAAGGGGATCCGAGAAGATTAGCATCTGCGTTGTAAGCAACTATGCTAAAATATCGCCAAGGTGAGAGTTCATTATTACGATTTGCGTAGGTAACTTACAACTAACTGCGTGAGAGGAAAAGTTTACCTGCGCGAGAAGTTCCAATTATAAGAGAAGAACTGTTTAATCGAGAAAGTTCCAATTAATCTTTCAAACCAATTAATATCTTATCAATTATTTAAATAATCAAGTTATCAGTAAGATTCGTATCGACTGGTACAACATATTTCGTGACGTATTCTTATTGGATTTATATCAATATCTTTTTCTCCATATAACGACCTTGTTTGCCGTGCTACTCAAGGATTTGTTTGGATACCAGATGAAAATTACACCTTGTACGAAGGAGTGTTGTCCGCAACAACTGTGCTATGAAATATCACGGTAAAAACTAGTCAGTTTCGCATTCAAAAGCAGACTATTACTTCTTTTGACGTGCGACAGATTACGTAACGTGTACCTGTCAGTTTGTAATGTTGCTGAGTGCACCGAAGCCAAATGGTTGGGTAGATTTTAATTCCTGAAAGGAAAATTTTAACAGAATGCGTACACGAGGTCAAGACGTGTTTCACAATAGAGAACATTCTGGTGTCTATATCCTAGATGGGTATGAGGGTTGTCCTTCGTAGACTAAGTGAGGCACCTTTTACCTTTTGACCTTTAGGTGATTTGCCCCTGCTCAGTATCTAAACCATATCTGTCATCTATACTGTTTAGTTGGTAATTTTGCCATCAGTCTTTTTGTGGAGTATAACCACGTGTAACTATCATATGTCATCCCATTTTCTGCCATCTTGGGAAACTATTTCTTTCGTTTTTCCCCACCTACACAAACTTTCATTCACGCATGTTTCCTCATATTTTACAAGCAGATTGATTGTTTGTTGCATTATCTTGTACACATTACTACAGCTGTTTAAATCGTTCGTTTAAAACATTAAATTACGTCTTTGTAATCTTTACTTCGGTTACAAGACCAGAGAATCTATCTCACTTCTCTTGGCTCAATGATTGATAACAATCCGTCTCAAAAAGGACAGTGCATCTCAAAACGGACACAAGCCAGAAACAGACATGTCCATTTGGAATGAAATAATACTTCATAAATCAATCTTTAATGACAATATCTCAGAATTGTCTTGCCCATCCCTTCAGATAAAACATACCAGACTTTTGTATTGGTATGTCCACTTCAATATGTCCACTAAATATCTACATTTTGCGAATTATTCCAAGAAAGAACACTTGGCTTTATTGCTTTCTACAATTCCTACCCTGGCGCACTTAGAAATATTTGTACAAATGCTTCTTGGCAACTTTAATAACAACATCAATCGTGCCAAATATTAGTTGAATATTATTGTAAAGGTATTTCTAGGCACAAATTTTCGACATAAACTTTCATTAGATGCAAAGAGAAGATTTCGTGATCACCCGAGCAAGTTTCTTGGTGGTAACAATGATAGACGACATGATGACTACTAAAATACAAAATCCTTACTCTCTCTCCGCAAACTTACACTCTCCCCGCAAAAACAACAGACAGATATCAGACATATCAGACAGAAGTGTTTTACACTGGAAACATGGCATGAGCCAAAAATGATGAAACTCTGGCTTACATGAATGCAAGTATGGACGGCACCCAGAATTCATGAGCAATAACAAAGTAATGTAAATTACCCATTTATCAGCAAAATTTATTACATTTCCTTCCTTATCAGGCTCAGGATCGCTCAAAGGTCGATCTCTTGGTAATGGTCTGCGTGGTATGCGGATAGTCGGTCGTCAAACTCCCAGCATTAGGTTCGTGAGCAATATCTGTTTTTGGTACTTTAGTTATGAAGGAATGTTAACCACAAAATACTTTCCCAAGCCAAACGTTTATTGAAAATTGTAAACATTGGTAAAATATGGAAAAGTTCCAAAAACCATACAAAGTTGATAGGAGTATCATCAAGTTATTACTATTCGTATTTGGATAAAAAAAAGTCCTTTATTTGGCGAAATATGAAGCACATTGAATGTCACATTCGAAAGCATTTATGGCGCATGGTCAGACTGCATTTACCCCGATAACCGTTTGAGCTTAACCGATGAGAACAATATCAAAGTTCAGATACTCAGACATCTTTGCCAAAATATCCAGGAAATATCCTTCACATTACCATCTTGGCAGAAACCCGAAGTGAATGTTATTAGTGGGCAGAGGCCAAGTTCATCGAGTAGGGTAATACTTACCAAGGATTATCAACTAAGCAGATTCGGGTAATAACTAAGCACTAGTAAACAAGAATGATCAATGGCCAGTTATTATTGACAAACAACTACTTACTCTTCTAGAACAGTCGCCTTTATATATAGTCATTGTAACTATTGCTTATTACTATATTACCAAAATTAACAGAGGGTTATGCTATACAAGAACCATAAAATTCTTTAGAAAGATAAATTAACCGTCCGTGCAAATGTGAAAAAAAATATTCCAGACAAAATATCATAATTACAAGTTCATAATTAAACACTTGGTACGTCGGTATACTACATACTGTGTTATTTCTTTTTACTAGTATAATGCACGTTTTGCCCTTGGCATATCAATACCATGGTACTTGTGCTTTCCTGGCATGTTATTATTTCAGTTCCTAATGATGATAAATGTTAATTAAACAACGTATTAACCCAATGGTATCTGTTGTAGGGTTAGTTTATGATAATGCGAGGGTCCATTAACTGGTTACATTAATTAAGGCATAGAATTGTGTTATTTATCATAAATAATTTTAACTGGTGTTGGATCTATCCGGAAAATACCAATTTAAATAGAACATGGAGTATAATTGCAAAATCATTTCACGACGAGGTTCTCGAGAATTATTTACTGATATTAACTTGGGTTTAAGGAGAAAAACGCACTGATAATTGAAAAACAAACTGATAAATGAAACCGTGATGACCTCACAAAAGGAGGAGTTTTTCTTCGTTCCCGGATCTCCTACTTCCATCTTTACATCAAAAGGATGCGAATGTTTACAATTACGGACCTAATTGATAAATGAAACTTGCCAACGACCGCAAAAATTTCAAGCCGATATTTGATAAATAAATTTGTTCTATATTGAGGACTTGTTTGGGCGTTTAGATAATTTTGTTTTGATTCCTAAATGATCAACCAAAAATTACTGGAATAAGTAGCTGTTTGTTTTGATCATAAAGTGATAAAAATACTAGAAACGTGTACGATCTCCTGATTACGGAAAGATAAAAATACTCGAGAATAACATGGGAAGAAGGAAACGTACGGATATGAATCGCTCACATGTTCTTTACATGTGACAGCTCTAGACCAAGAGCAATGGCGGCTGCAGCAGGGAAGCTGCAAGCAAAGGCCGGCTGACGCATATGTGCGTATTGGGAAAATAATAAAAACGCATGTTCTTCCTGAAAAAGAGAAAATGGATGGAATGGCTGCTGTACACTCCCAAATCTCAAACTCAAGGGGCAATTTTCTTTTGGGGGAGGCAGATGGATGAAAAATAAACATTCCTGAAAATGTGAGGCTAATTTAAAACGCAGTAATATACAAACATTAAAAAAGAAACATTCACATCTATCTACAAAGGTAATCTTTAATCTCACAATTACTAAAAACCTCGCTTATTTTGATAATTGTATATAACCGCCCCTATCCCTAAAATTCATGGTCAACTTCATGGCGACGCATCTTTCATTAATATTGTCAGTGAAAATGACTAATGATTCAGGCACAAAAATTAACATTTAGACGATGTGGCGGGTAACTTTACATAATATGGCAGTCAGTGAGTCACATTTACTGGGGCTTCTTAGCTAGTTTTCTTCTTTTACGAAAAAGGTCTGTACAGCATTCTCAATTTCTCTCCACGACATTTTCTACTTTTTAAGTTTAACTCAAATAAATTAATTTAAAGTCTCAGCTTACCTCCTCCGTTCTTGTAACAGAGATAGGGGAATCTCCACACATTTCCCAGACCTACACTGAAGCCAATACAAGCCAACAGAAAGTCGATCTTGCGGCTCCATGTTTCACGGGCGTGGATCTTGTCCCCTTCATCCCTGTCCGAGAAATTCGAGGAACTCTCCGTCTCCGCTGATCCGTCCAAATTCTTCGCAGTCAACGGCAGTTGAAGCTCATTCACCGGTAAAGGTGGCTTTTCAGGGTTAGCTATATAGCTATCAGATTTTATATTGTTCTGATCCATTTTCTCGGTTGATAATGAAGATGATTCACTCTAGACGAATCCGTTCTGCCGGGTGGTATATGAATGAATCTGGTAAAAACTGGAGAAATAGCAACTGCAAATGCAGGTACTACTGTAGATAGGACTTCTGGTGAGAAGAGTCCAAGTTTGAAGTAAGAAAAACTGGATTTGGTCCGGTTTTTCAAAATGTTAATTTGGGTTTTGATTTAATAATGCAGCTTGATGAGCACACGTCTTGTCCTGCTGAGTCCGCCGGCAAATGAATGAGAGAAGCGCTGGCTTGTGTGAAGAAAAGCAGCGCGCGCACACAGAAAATCTGAATAAAATATGAATCAGTGGAATTTTCCTACTGTAAGCCTGCGCGCGCACCTCGCTTGTGGTTTCTATGGCAGCCTCTTTTCACTTCAAAGAGGCCGACACATTGCTGCCCAGGTAAAGGTAGCTAGCTACTGTTGTGTGACGTATGTGTAATCACATTGATTACTTTAGCTCCTGGAATAAACTCTTCTTAGTGACGAGGAGAAATTATCATCACAATAGAAATGACTGTGAATGCCTTTCTTTTATATAGACCATAACGTCTTTTGAAATGAAAACAACTGCGAGGTCTGTTGATATTTACTTGACGAGACTATCCTAACACTGTCCTTATTTACCCAATGTGTTAGGCTAGCACATGCACAGAGGGTGATGGTTAGTTCCGCGATGAAAAAAATTGACAGAAATGTCCCAGTAAAATACTAGATATTTCTGAACCAGGGAAGCTAACAAGGATATGATTTATTCTATGCTCTTTTTCTATTTTTTTAAGGACGTAAATAAGTTACACTCTTACATGTCCTTGAATTGACAAAAAAAGTTGTGCGTCAAGCCCATTGTGGTAAATAGTTGTGTCTATTTTTTCACCACAAAAGTTCGTGTCTGATAATAGTTCACTGGATCACTTGTTCCGTTTTGCATTGGTGGATTTAGGGGGAGCGCCCATTTTCATGCAGTTTTTCCCAATTTTTGGGTGAAAATAGGTGAAAATTGAATTGGCGCCTCCCCCCCCCCCCACTACGGGCCGGGCGCCCCCCCCCCCTACGGGAAATCCTGGATCCGCCAATGTTTCGCACAACTATTTGATAAATTTGGGATTATTATGATTTAAAAATGATCAGGATTAAAAAATGAACCCTCGAATGTTTTATCTTTTACACTATTTATCTTTTACACATCACACATGGAGGTTACCCAATAACAGTTCAATCAAAGTTTCCTGGTATACAATTGGTCTTCATAATTTTTTGTGGATCCTGTCTGTGCTGCTGTGAAACAAGTTTAAGAAAGAAAAATAAAAAACGCACTGTTTGACAGAAATGTAAACATCTACAGTAGCGGTTGTTTCGACTTGAAATGTGAATGTGAAGGATGTTGAAGAAATCCCCTTCAAATACAAAAATTGGAGAGAAGTTTCGGTGGACTAAGATTCACCCAAGATAAAAAGCAAAAGAGATTGAACAAACTAGAGTTGTCACGACTCTTCATTTTTACCAGTCGACTTTCGGACACTGCCAGTCGACACGACAGTCGACAGTCGTACATAACATGAAATTTTGAAGATTTTTGAAATATAATATGAAAAAGATTGAAAATAAATAGGTTTCGAAGTTTCAGGATCATAAATAAACCGATTGTTTGCAAATGAAAATGGTTTTTTTCTCATGATCACTTTTCTAATGAATTGATAGACCTACACTATACTATTTATTGGTCAGTTCATAGTGCCCTGTAATGTTTCCAAAGAATTTCCAGTTATTTGTTAACCTGTAAGCATTTATTCCTTATTTGGTCAGACGTCGACTCTCTAAATCTGATGTCAACAGTCACAAAATTTCTCAACTCGTCGACCAGTCGTGACAACACTAGAACAAACCATCAAAGTTTGTTCGGACTCGAGGTTTTTTTAAATGGCTTCACTATCCTAACCTCTTACTCCACAGTCAGCACATTAGGCTTGCACTAACCCTTTAATTACACCAGATGGACTTATTAGTTTTCAAACAAATGTGAAGAAACTTAATGAATATGTCGCCGTAAACACGCAAATTATTACCTTTTAATATATCAGATATAACTTTTAAACTAATAAAATCGTTTTTGCGAGTTCTGTTTCTTTACGCAAACGATAATTGCGTATGTATCTTTGGTCAAAACTTAAATATTCTGTGACAATAATCTTAAAATTTTCACAAATCTTGTTTTACTAATCGATCCCAAGTGCTGATTAGTAAATATATTTCGATAAAACTCGATTGCTGAGCATCGCAAAGCAGAACAATTTTGTTCCCTGATGTTTTAAAACCGATAAACATTCCATCTCCATGTAGATAAGCACTAGAATTAGATTGCCACTTTTTATCATATCATGAGCCGTTGCCCTCTTCATCAAATAAATTTGGTTCTTGGATTAAACCAATCAATATGTCATGCTATCACAAGTCTTCGTGCAAAACGACTCCTTAGACTGGACTGCAATTTTTGTTGTGGAGAGGCCAAAAGTAGTTGTTATCTTTTTTGCACTGTAGCAATATATTACGTAGCAGCGTAAAAAGGGAAATTAATCACTTTATCGCAAATTTCAAATATTTATTTTTTATTGTCTGGGTTATTTTCTAAGGTTCATTTTCAATTGGTTTTAAGAATAAACACATTGGCTTTTTTTACGAATCTTTTCATAACCAAACATTATGTACAGAAATATTCCTTTTGAACGGGCATCTTCTTGAATTGGTATTGCAGCTTCACAGGAACCAAAACTTCAAGTCATTTTTGCTTTTTTCTATTACATGTACATATTTAAACATCCGTTTGGGAGGGCATTCCAGTTATATGGACCATTAGCGTTGATCTCTATGGGCTTTCAATTTTTAATTTTCAAGTTCAATTTCCTTTTCAACAACATTTTCAAAAATCATTAAATGAATAAAGCCAAGTTAAACCGCTATTATTTTCAACAAAAAAAATTGACGCCGGTTTTGTTATGTAACCCCTAGGTGCGTACTGTACACAAAAAAACCTAGCAAATTGTACATGTAGATCAATTGTCATTCCACAGTCCATTTTTGGGCCAACTGGTATATCCTCTGTTTTTCACTTGGGGTGACTCTGCCCCTGTGTTTCATAGCCAGAGTGGATCTGTCGTTGGCATGCTTATTCACTTTTGTACTATGATCCCCAGTCACTTATGAATTTTTCACCCAATTTCACTCAATACAAGTGTACACTTTATGTTAGCAAGCAGTCTTTCCCGTCTCCTTAAAGCAACTATTACAAATATATACATGTGTTTTCAAAATGTTAAGAAAATAAACAGAGAAATTTTAAATAAGTTTAATCTCGAGTTTATTCCAATAAGATTATATTGCAAAGTATACACAGTGAAGATTTCACTTAGCCACAATAACTGAAAGTTATGGAAGACAAGATCACCTTTATGACTATTTCTTGCAAATTACACCACATTCCCATTAAAACATATAACATTATCACAGTGCGATTTTACACATAAGTCTTATCGTGAGCAGACACTATGCATATTTTAACAAAAGGTTTTTGACGAATCAGGCTAAATAACCCAATTAACTGGAATTACAATAGCAGAAAATGCACAATATTTATCTTATTTTACCATGTGAAGTCGCAATAGTAATCCTGCTCAGTACGAGAGGAATAGATCTGGAGCATCGGGTGAAGATTGTCATCGATGATCGGTGGCTTAAAATTGATCGATGATCGATGCATCGGCAGCCATATTAAATTTAACATGTCCTATCAAAATATGGCTTGAAGTGTTTCATGTTTTTGCTTTGTTTTAAGGAATTGAGCTTTTTACTGTTATTGTTCCATAGCCGAAGTAGCTAAGAAATATATTAGAACAAAAGATACATTGTTTAAAAAGTACAGGTGGTCAATATGAGAGTATAGGTTGGATGCATGTTCAATTTAGAAGTCTTGTAGGCATTAAAATGAAAAATATTAAACATAAAAATTTCATGCCCAGATAAGGATGATTATCCAATGTCAAATTTAAAATCGATGATCGCCGATTTAAGCCTTCTGATCGATTCATCAGATATCTTATTAATCGCCCCAGCTCTACATTACAACAGTCCACTGCGAGTCATTTTGTTCCGGACATTTTTGCGAAACATTTCTGCAGTTTTTAGGAACATGTAATTCCCTACCAATTTAAACTTGTTTACATCACACAACTTTGTACTGGAGCTTGTCCTGCAGTTCTTTAAATTCAGACAGTGAAAGGACAAAAGTTGCACTCATTGGGTGCGTCTGTAATTCTGAGGGGCATTTCATGATTTCTGTGCGTGTTTGGCACGTAATCGTGTAGTAGCGGTAACACTGTGGCTATGTACGATAAAAATAGGTCCAGATGGACTTGAGCTCATTTGGCATTATCAGAAAACTGTGACAAATTCGGCTACAATATCACATGGATATAAATGAATTGTCCAAGATCAAATCCCAAATAGGTGACCTTTGAAAAACATAAATATGGCTGCCAAACTGCAAATATAGGTGGTATCAGTATAATTTTTACAGTAAATAAAGAAGAAATATGGATGCATAAAACTGCCAAATATGAAGTTTGTATCATCAACTGCATCTACAGGAGAAAGATTCACAGAAAAACAAATATGGCTGCCAATTTGAGAATAATGGTTACAGCAACATAATTTTTGCAAGGCTTTGAGATGGGACATAGGTGCATATGTGTGTAAGATATGAAGTCTCTATGATCAGTAGTGTGCTCAGGGCAGC
>JBCAUI010073215.1:0-19903 GCA_038406195.1 Haplosyllis anthogorgicola | reverse complement strand
GGACTTATGTCTGGGGGAAGGTCATGCAGGTTGGATTTGGTGTAGGTTTTGCCCATTATTATAAGCTTGTTGTCTTCTATTCTACACTTTCCTTTGTAACCATCCAGTTTGGTGGCATACTTATAGATGGGACAGAGAAAGGAACATTCAGCTTGGATTTCATCTGTACTTCCTCTACATAAACTCCTCATTTCAATTCCCTCTTGGGTTGAAGCAAATTATCCCTGTGTGGTTTTAGGGCAAACTCAACCTTAAGGGATCATGCCTTGTTTATTTGATACCTGCCTATTCTTTCCATCTTGGATACAGGTAGCCCTGCCATTGCTTTTTTTCCTTCTTCTTCACTGGTTAAACATGTAGTTGGCCATAGTGCTTCATTTAGTTTTTCTCTCATTTTGATTGGGTCATTCCATTTTACATCTGGGACACCATATACCATAACACTTTTGTTCTGTTCTGATTCCTCTAGTTGGGATATTCTTTTCCTGAGAGACTTGTTTTCTGATTCCATTTGGTCTAGTCATGACTCAAGCAATGCAAGTCTGGGTTTGTAAGTATGTATGGTTTTAATATCATCTTCCAACCCAGCAATATTGTTGAGGACATTTTTGTAGGGACTTTGTATTTTCTCGAATTTCTTTTGACAGTTCGGAATGTAGCTGTCATATTTCTCTGATTATAGATTAGGTTGTAGATACTTCATTCTCCTCCATTCCATCAATTATATCACCAGCCCTGTCATCTCCATGTCTTGATGATTTTAGTGGTCATTCATTCAAAGGGGGTGATAGGTTATTGGCATCTCTTTTAGTGGTTGTTGGTGTTGCTTCTGCTGATGAGGCAGGTGCTGGCAGTGGGCCTTGTTGTTGAGGTGTTTTCACCTCTTTTGCTGATTGGCATGCGAAGTTGATCACACTTGGCTGGGTACTGGTTGGCCCCGATAATTTAGACACTGCACTGGGCACACCTGGTTGTTTTGACCCCAGTGTACTTGTTGGTGTTCCTTTGTTATTCGAACCATTTGTACCTTTATTTATATCTTTATCCTCTGGTTTCACCATTATTCACAACTAATCACAACTATTTGATTTGTTTCCTTGGTTAGTAAGCCTGTACCTACAGTGATAATAATCTTATCTTACCCTGTATCTTGTGTTGCCAAGTAATGCTTTGTCCATTAATGCATGTATGATAGATGGGATATTGTAGATGTCAGCCATTATGTAATTCCACTTAAGTAATTCCTAGAGTAATATTCTGATTATATATTATTTAGTTACTTAAGGTTCATAATCCTATTTCATAAGTAATCCTTGCTTATTAATGCTTGTGTTGTATTACTTTCATGTGGTATTTTGCATTCTAAATATGAGATTTATCTCATTTTAGTAGAGACACCTCATAACACAACCTGCTCAGGTCACACATGTGATCTTACAAGGATCTCTCCAAGGCATTCATATTTGACAGCCTGGGATGTTTGCTTGGCACCATTCTTGGTGGATTTATATTTGATTTGATCCCAAGATTCACGGATATCATCTTCGCTGATCCTCTCGGTCCTTGGATTTGTCACTATACCATGCTCACAGAGCTTACCATTACTTTCTCTACTACTTTTTGCTTTTGGTTTTGGATTTGGTGTAACAGATGTGGGTAAGTTTCATAGAAAAATCTTTTCATTCTCAGTAAGCTAATTTTGAAACAGTGAGTTTCCACACAAGTCAATAATGCAAATGTGGATTTTTTTCCCAAACTCTTCCATTTTATATATTTTTCTTGAGGTAACGATGTAAAAGGACCATGCATTATCAGTGTAATATCATCTATTCAGTAGACCAGTAAAATTCAAACTCTTATTTCATGTTCAATTTTGAACAAAATGAGCAATAATGAAAACCAAAATTAATGGATGGGAATGTTCTGTAATTGATTAGATTTAGTACAATTCTACAGTGAACTCTTTAATTTTTATGACTCAAAAACATGCAGCAAGATGGCAGATTGAGTTTACTAATTAGTCTAATTAGTAAATGGAATTTCCAAAAAACCTGACTGTGCTGGGAATCTATGCATGAACATGGCATAACACACAACAGGGAGTTAATTCACAACAGAGATCATTCAAGTGGTTCTGCCCCATTTAACTATGTAACAATGAACAGGTAACTGGGTATGCACCAGTTGTCACCAATGTCAAAACTAAGCACATCATAGTCATTCAATTCATCAATCATCGCAATTAATTCTAAATAGAAGCCGTATCAATATGAGGTTTTTATCGGCTGAGTTATGAATTGTTATTATTAAATATATAAATGATTTAGAAATTGAATTTTAAATCAAATGCAGTTAAACTTACTTTAAGTTTTTCTTAATTTATTCAATACCAAACCTATCTAATCTACCAAATTTGTCAGGCATGTGAATTGAGCTTGAATTGCAATCAATTTAAATGTTATCAGTAATTCTTTTAGTACAAGGACTGGGTTTAGTCTTGAACAATATTTTGTGTGGAAAAGTCCACAGTCCACCGAGAATGTGGACTGGACTTAGTCATTACCAATATTCTGTCATGGGATTGAAATTAGTATTAGTCTAACTGAAATAGCACTTGAACAACAACTTGTCTCAAGAGGGAAATCAGTTTAGGAATCAGACAGTTCATATGACTGGATACGAATTATTCAAAATCGGGTGCATTGGTGGATTCAGGGGGGGGGGGAGGCGAGCACCCCGCCTACGGCCGGAATTTTTTCATTTTCATGCAGTTTTTGCCGATTTCCCCTCATTTTTTAGGGGTTTTTCGAAAAAATTTTGGTTGGCGCCCCCCTTACGGGAAATCCTGGATCCGGGCCTGGGGTGCTTACCGGGTGTGGCGGAGATCGAAAAAAGGAAACCTCTAATGATAATCACGCAATAGAGAACACCTAATGTATTTGTTTTTCAAGGAGCGTGGTCGGAATGTTATCGTAATATCGGGAATTGCAATTAATGCCCAATGGAGCGTGCATAGAGGGCGGTATCTCCTAGCACGGAATCCCCATAGACTGACAAATCCATTGGGTGTTTTGTAACGCGCTTGACGGTCACAATGGTTTCAATATAATTTAGGCTATAATTTATTGTACCGATTATTCTTGTTATGCAAAATATTACAAGTATATTTATAAGTATTTGAAAAATCTTGGTCTTCCAGCTCCTGAAATTTCTATTAACCTGGAAAGGTACAGAACAAAAGAAATAACAAAAAGAACAATGGAACAAGTCTGTTAAAGATCAAGTGATATGATTTTCACCTATTTTAAACCACTGAATCATGATTCACCACTTGAATTTCCTAGATGTCCATTTCAGACATTGTGAAATTATATTTTTCCAAAACTGACATATATAATTTTCAGGCTTTGGTCATGGTACAGAGTTGCATTTTGTTTCCGAGGGCCATGAAGGTAAACAAACACATGTGTAACTTGAGAGCACCTCATATTTATTAAATAATGATATACGTACATGCTCATAAAACACAGAGTAATATTTCAAAGTTTCACTGGGTATTTTCCAAATATGGTCTTTGCCAGATCTGTCAGACCTGACAGATTTGGTTTGGCACCAGATCAAGAAATCATCATAGAGGCTTATTAAAAAGTTTCAACGCAAAATTTCAGTGAGTTCAGAGACATCTATTGGCCTGCCTATACTATTGCAATCAGCTTAAGGCGGCACTTCACATAGGCCAGCATTTCCCGGACGGAAACTTTTTCTTACAATTTCTTGATCTGATCTAGTTATTTTACTAGTTTTAGAACAAATTAAACAAAAAAATACAACAAAATTTTAAATAACAGATATGATATTTAATTTAATTGAAATTACAAACAATACATAACCTATTTATATCAATTAAGATCAATTACGATGTCCACCAAATCTGACAGATCTCCATTGAATAAGGAGGGACAACAATTGGTTGCCCTTGCCTGATTGGCTCCTTTGTCAGTACAACATGGATTGAGCATCCAACTTTTCGCACAGTTGTCGCAAGTAATTTGTTTCGAGAAGTGTGAGTCTCAACTTTTCTAACATTACACTTGCGTCTGAGTCCATCTACATATTTCACGAAATCTACACTGGCATCTCTAAAAACAGAATAACTCAAAGTTTGTCTACAAACAAACATACCAGAAAAATGAATCTACATATCTATGGGACAAAATTAATGAAAGGTAAATAAATTAATATTGCAGTGCACCAGGTACATAATGTTAAGTAAAACTAAACTCATTACTGAGTGTAAAAATGTAAAAATGTAAATAATTTCCTATAACAAGCATCAAGACCGATAATAGTTAGAATTCTTCCGGGATAGAATTGATCGTAGGAGAAATTCGGCCGCCTTCATGTGTTCACTTCACTTTTGTGCTAATTTCATGTGTGATACAGCCTTCCTAAATTGTTCATGTAAAATCCAATGAAATTCATTTCTCCAGCAGTTGAGATACTGCCCTTTACCAAAAGCATAAATATAAATATATTCACAGCTTCACTCGTACAGATCTAACATTTCTAGACCGAATTGCGGCTAGATTTTGTGAACATCTAATATAAATTTGACAAGTTGTGTTTCTGATAGATCCGACAGAAGATTTGGAACAAATAAACTTCCTTCCAAGTAACAATCTACAACACCAACAACATCACGAGGAGGCTGCAATAAAAGAAAGGTAAAACTTGAAAATGAACATGACATTAATTTGCTAACTTGCTAAGTGGCCAAAACGTTTTCAAGTTTATTTTCTGAACTGAAAACGGAAAAACGGGGATTTGATCACCCATTTCATCATTTTCCCCTTTTTTACATGACTTCTAAATGACACAAAATGGAAAATGGAGATTGCATAACCCATTTCATTGTTTTTCTGTTTACATCTATTCCATGGAACTAAAAATGATGAATGAAGTCTTCATTTTTCTGTTTTGTATTAGATTTTATTCATTTTAAGACATAAAATGGATCTATAAAACTTGAAAACATAAAAATTAAAAATAATGAAATTGGTGATCATATCTCTGATTTCCATTTTGTGTCCTTTCAAAATTAAAAAAACAGAAAAATGATGAAACGGGTGATCAAATCTCCATTTTTTCAGTTTAAAAGTTAGATCTTGGAAAAAGTTTTGGCCACTTCATACACTGACCATGGACGTTTCATTAATTTGACAAGAGTGAAAATTCGAGTTGCGTTATTGCTTTTAAATAGCCTGAATTTCTATTGCTCTGAAAATGAATTACAAATCTTCACGTATGTGTTTTGCATTCTGACAAAGTGTAATTTTCTGTTGATTCCAAGTTCAGAGTCATGAATGAAAGTTGCAAGGAAATACCACATGAAAACACGATCTTGAAAGTTTAGAATGTCGGCATTTCTCTTAGACTAAGTTTATAGAATGTGCAAAAACACATCAAGCAACATTAGGTGAAATTTCATTTTTGGAATAAGAGCAGATCAGAAGCAGACCGTGGAACTCTTTTGTTCTGTACGTTTCCGCAGATGATAGATAGGCAACTCTTTCAGAATGTCCCAGCATTTGTTTTTGTCAAATCGACTTAAGTGATTTACCGAAAATGGATTTGTCATCAATTCCTGTTAATTTAAAATGACGCTGCTCTGCCCAAGATAAGACAAAGAATTTCATCACCCACAACAGTAACCACACCACAGCATAACAATTGTCAATTTAATATGTTTATTTTTGCTTCAGAACAAGAACATCCTATCCTTTTTGAAACAATATCCTTTCTTTTATGTTCGAAAGTACCAACTGATTTCAGTAGGGTACAAAGTGTAACTTACAAAGCGCAATTTTTACAGCTAAAATTATAGGATGGTGTGCTGAGCTGCAAGCTAGACTATTTCTTTCGAAGTGTTGTAGACCTGGTTTAAATAAAATAATTGTTTGTTGGAAGCCTGTACCTTTTGACACGGCTCCCCATAGAGATCATCCCATCCGTCAAAATCATCAGCTCTGAGACGGGGAATCCATTTTGTGTAGAACTTAGCTGATGTTAGAAATATATGCGATTCTCTCTTCGTCAGAAACACTTCGGTTCTACGCGTTTCGAGTGATTCTATAATTGTAATATGTGACTTAGACATTTATCAATTTTCAAAACTGATACTGTTCAAAATTGATACAGAAGTATTTTGCCCAGATCAGATCCCGCCTCAGAAAGGTCACTACAAGTCACTTGTGCAAGTGAAGAAATGTGTCCACAAAAAGTTACATAGGAATACAGTAATTGAAATATTACCAATATGGCTGTATGCAGTCACGCTTTCTAGTATCATTAAGGTCAACACTTGAGATGCCAACCTGAAAGAAATTTATAATTACAGTAAAACTTGCTTTGGGCGAACTACCCACTGTGCAGGACAGATAGTTCGCGGATGACAGTGCGTTCGTCCAAAACAGTGAGAAATTAGATCTAGTGCAACAAACTAATTTGGTGATAGAAAATAGTTCGTCAATTGCTTTTAGTTCTCTCAAAAGACGGTCCGCCCAATACAAGTTTCACTGTATATTACTTTTAGTAGCAGCATTAGATTTGCAGCTTTTGTTTCAGGAATGGTTATGAAATTTCTTTTTAGATATGATAAAAGTCATTTAGTATAGATTTTTTCAGAGATATCCTTTAGTATAGTATATACCAAGCCAAGTAGAAGAAGAAATTTGTGACAGTTTTGACACAATAGGGTTTCACGCAGAGCTTTGGAATGGAATTTACTTATTTTGAAAGGATCTTAAATTGATAGAACTAAAACTACACCGGACAATTTTAACTAACATCAGAGGATGAAATTCCTATCGGTTTGAAAAAATAGCATATCAAAAGCACAACACGGAATTCTTTTGTTTACTATTTTGTTCTGGACATTTCCAAAATGAGAGGAATTTCAGGAGCTGTACAGTACAAGATCCGGTCCAGCATTTATGTGTAATTAGTTAAACGCAAGAGTGTCGAATTTATATGACAAAAACAGAAATTAATAACTGACTTTCAGTGAGTCAAAAAATTATAGACTGAGAGCTCTGTTCTTTTAGACCAATTTGACACAACAACAAAAGTGCAACAATATAAAATTCAGTTCAGGAATTATTACCAAAAAAACCCCAAAGGGCTCTCTGCGTTTCCACAATTTCAGCGTGAAATTCTGTTGTTTTAAAGTTCTAAGTTTTCTTCCTGCATCCCGCCTCATCAAATCAAGAATTCCTATTACGAAAGAGGAGACAAAAGAATTCCACGCTTTTGAATTTTGGCTCTAAACTTTTAATAGGAATTTCTTGATATAAATTTATATTTCATATTTCTTTCTATGAACAAAGGGAGTTGTGAATACAGAAAAATCTATTATTCCTATATATTTCAGAATGTAAAAATCTTTACATTTTTTATTATTTAATTTAATTACCTTTGCGAGTAAGAAATCTCTGTGTGATGAAATGTTCGTTTACTTTTCTTTTCGATGTGAAAAAAAAAAAAAAAATGTCAGCATTAATTTTGAATTTACTGTGTTTAATTTCGCTATTTGAAAGCTGCTGTTTACTTTTGCCATGACCAAACGAATTGACATTTACACTTTTGGAGACTGTAACATAATGATAGGGATTTATTAAGTGTGAGACTGTTATTACACAAAAATTGTATCAATTGTGCACACAAGGGTAAATAAGGGGACTTCCATAAGGTGCCGTGTTAAACTTCTGATACGATTTTTGTATACTGTGTGAGACAGTAAAATCGCTCCACATTTTACAATGCCCGAATGATAATCTGCTGAGAGGAAGACAAACGACTGTAATATTATGTTTACTCACCCCATTGTTTTACGTAATCCGTTTGAATTTACTCTGAGCAAGGAAAGATCCTTTGAAACTCAAATATTACAATGCCACCTAGACAGTCAATAATGGTTTGATTTTAAGGTCCCCCACCCGTGGTATATATGTGGAATCGTTATCTAAGAATTTCCATGTCCGATGTGTCTTTTAATACGGAAGAAAATTAAATTTTTGTCTCAGCAGGGAAAGCACCGTCTTTTCTGTTGATTTGTAAATTTTAAAGCGGTGACTATTGGTTATGGAAGTTGTTTTCAAGCACTGAGAGATTACAGAGAATTAGTGCTTAATGTAATATAACCACGTATCAAGATGGTTCTAAATGAGGCAATGGTTGTTTGTACAGATACTGGGTGATTGTGGAATATCCTAGAATCTTCTAACTTCTACTGGATGATGCAATGTTGTAAACAAGTCACTTATCACTGTTCTCTAGAAAAATCTTTGTGTCTATATAAGCTGTGTGATGTTGTAATTCATGATGATTTGTACATTGGAGTTTGGAAGAGAAGAATTAAACATTATCAACCTTAAGCAGGATTCATTGTTTTTATAATTCTAAATTAATGCGAAAGTGTTCTTTTACACTTTGGGAGAAGAACTCGCAAATATTATAATTCTTTCAAGTAAATTAGCCTTTTGTTCCATTTTTTCAGTCACCATGGAGCTTACTTATGCTGCAAGAGCCAACAGGTCCCAACAAAAACGGTTCGACAATTCAAATAATCATTAAACATCAGAGATGCCAACTCTCACGCATTCAGCGTGAGTCTCACGCTTTTGGGACTCGGGCACGGAAAGAATGGGGAAAAATATTTGCCATTTTATTCATCATGAAAACATTAACCTTCAATTGAAATGTTTCATTCTTGTCTAAATCCATCATAGATCACAAATTAATGATAATTTTTGTGTAAGGCATTGTAATTAACTAAAGCAGTATGCCTCATGCATTTGCATAGCCCAAATGCGTGAGATCCCATGCATTTTAACTCTCATAGGTTGGCATCTCTGAAACACATAAGATTTTGGTGAAAAAATAATATTACTTTAAGTGGAGAAACCTAACCAATCCATGGCGTTTTTAAATCATTTTAATAATTAGTCTAAAATAATTAGTAAAACTTTGTACAAAAATTTGCATATATCGAATTTTAAAAACTTAATAATAATACGAATGCACGAATTAATGCTTTGATCAGTATAAATTTATAAGTGACTAGAAATAGACAATGAAATTTAGAATTCAAGTAAAGAACAGTTTTAAATTATTTTGGTGAGGCTATTTTCGAAAAACCTGTAAAATATTGCCTTTTATAGTTCATCCACCTGCAATTTGGGGGAAAAGTCACACAATTCGTATTGTGAGCAGTGACATCTATAATTTTGATTTGCCCTGCTTAGAAGCTCTCTTCAATTTCATGAGCCGGATGGCTCAAGCTGTTACTTTTTTATCAGGATATGCATACAATTAAATTAATTCCTTGTTTACTTTGTTTCTAATGAATATGCATGACAAAACATGACAAAAGGGATTTCTTTAACATATGTACATAACACCAAGGAAAGTCCATTATCTGTTTACACAAAATGTCTTTATTTGTTTAACAAGAAGTGTAACAAAGTGAAGAAAAATACAGAATAATTTAAAAATATAACCGAGATGACTTTAACAGCTTACTGCTCAGTGATCACACACACCAGCTTTGAGCTGTGAACCGGCTCAAACAGCTCAACTGTTTTACAGCTTCTAGTACCACTGCTTATGTTGTTAAACTGCAATGACATAGACAGATCTGACAGAACACTTAATCGGGAAGAACCTTCAGTGCTTGCGATGGTTTCTGGATTACCAGAAAAAGCAGAAAATTGTAACTCACAGACGCTTCAAATCGATCCCTAAAATCCTCTTAAAAGTTTTCAATGCTGACTCAAGGAAAGCTCTCGAAATCACAAGTGACAGGAGACATTTGTTGTTGACTTGAATTTAAGTGATATCCTGGATGATATGCTGTTATGAACTTAAATGCGATTAGCCCTGAAGATATTTACCTGTAAACAGGTCGACACAAAGGGACAGGTCAACACTAGTCCTGACCAATAGAAATGATCGATCAACTCCATTATAGTCTGTACATACTTTGTCTGCTTGTTAACGTATCTGTCTACACCGCTGCTTTTCTCTTTGAGTTATTGATATTTTTACCATTCTGCGTCACCTAAAGCGTCTCGTTTTTTGTTTTTTTGTTACATTCGGCGCTTGATAGACAGGGTTTATGATGTTGATGTGCAGCCAGGTATAGAGCGGTAGATCTCTAGTCTCGTTCACCTGGTATTGGACTGTGTTGAGACCCTCCGTGGCGTAGTGATCTTCTCTGGCCTCCAAGCCAAGTCCTCTGCAATCAATAAATAATCCAATATCTTATTGCGACCCATCAATTCAACCCCTTTGACACAGTTAAAGTAGACGTCTGACTTGTGTTACTTGATTCGGGAATATATCGAGTAGAATTCAAATGTTGTTTAAAAATAGATTAACCCTCTAGGTTTTTGGCAACTCACTCAAGAGACAATGGAGACCCAAGATAAACGTCCCAAAACAGATAACTGGATATTCGTAGGAAAAAAGCGACGGGAGACATATTCAATTGCAACCTCTTTCCCCATTTAAACATTGGAAATTTACGTAACCAATGTTGAGGACAATAACGAAACATTTTAAATTACAAAGAAGAGAGGCTTGACAGAAGAAAACTTACCCGAGTGGATTGACTGGATTTCCCTTGTCTCGGCCATGCCTTATCTTGACGTAGCGCGCCACTGAGCCGGGGTAGCGCTGGATCTTCAACTTCGCAAATGTCGTCCTGACAAGCATATCAATGCCGAATTGAACACCAGAAATATCCACATCGCCATCTCCAGATTATGAAATTGCTATCAAAGCTAAGCGTCCCATAACAATTGAATTTCCTGCTGAGCTCATTCAATTCAATTGTTGCGGGGCGCTTAACTTTTAACAGTAATTTCATGATCTGTTACAGCGCATAACCGATGTTCCCGTAATGTTATCTGTCATGCACATAATCCTATTGCATATAAAGTAGTACACTTCATCTTCACCCTACACACCCTTTCACTCCTACCACACCCATCAAGTCCGTTACACCTCAACCTTATCCTACCCCATCCCACACTAACCTGTGGTACATATCATCGTCCTCGCCGCCCCAGCCGAAGAACTCGCTAGTGAAGCCGTTAGCTTTTCGGAACTCATCAGGCGCGAATAGGGTTACACCACCGAATGCGGAGCCATAAGGCGCACTGCAACGTAAATCAAAATACCACGATATAAAAGTTATTCACTTTTGATATACCGCCAATTTTCCTCTGATGGTTACAATTTCTAATCCAGGAACTCACCCAAATTTGGTGCGACTTCGTGGCTCTCATTTTGTACAGTGGAGGGGCTTCGACAAAAAATGGGAATTTATGACCATAATACCTTCTACATCATTCGAAAACTTTACAGAGTTAGAGACTACTTTGCATTGATAATTAACGTTAATTAACAAATAATACAAATTAAAATAATATGTTCCAGAAAATTAAACTGTTCATGACATATTTAAATTAAATATGGGTCACTTAAACTTTCTGTCAACTAGACTTCTGGATGTGACGAAGATTCATGTGTACAAAACAGGTTTCTGTAATTATAAACTTTCTCGTCCTACTTCACTGTACTCACTGATACTGGAGATACTCGAGGTAAGCACCGACGTGTCGGGGAGAGTTGGCACACGTGTAGAAGTTCCAGTCGTGTTGAGGAATCGTGTCTACGTCATGAAACACGACACAGTCAAACGGGCCGTACCTAAAGCAGATGAAATACGGTACAGTTCTCAACTAAACTATCTGAGGCAATGGCGGACCTAGGATTTCTCGAACAGGGGCAGGGGCAGTGCTACTCACTCCAATTTATAAATAAGTTAAAAATTACCATAATGATGAAATTTTATTTACTCATAGGATTTGAAAAAAATAGTCCAGTTATAAATACCAATTGAGATCCTTTTACGAGTTAAATGGAAAGTCATATTTGCTCCTTAACCTCGATTAGTTTTAAATAGTGTCTCAATCTTAACAAATTTAGATGTCGGATTACTTTCAGGCATAAAAGGTATCTGATAGTGCAACTAATATCTAGATAAACATGATATCAAACAGACGGCTTTGATTTGAAAGAATGACAAGTAGTCTGTCATCTGTTAATCTTCATTCGCACTTGTGTTCTTATCAACAATTGTCAGATTTATGATACGACAGCCCCTTCTCCGAGGGGCTTGTGCTGGCACCGAGCCAACTATCACCTTCCAAGCGTTATGTGAGCCAAGTCACCCTCGTAAAAATATAAGTAGATATGCTTGCAGTGAATCTTTGTTCAAGCTTACCAGTTCTCTACAAGGCTTTTGTGCTTATGAATTGCATAAGTACTTTGTTATAAAATAAAGCAAATAATGCAAATGGTAATTACTTTGTCTTCATTAGCCCTAGTGATCAAATTATCCATTATATGTAGATGTCTGTGTGTGCATACATCAGATATGTAAGAATTTACTAAGACGTTAGTTTTAAGCAGATCTTATAGAAGTGTCAAAAGTAAGTCAAAACAGTACCTCCCAAACACCTCCTGGAACCCACTGTTCATCACTGCGCCCTTGTTGAACACTCTTGGGGACTTCTAGAACAATAGATATCACACGTTTCTGTTAGTATTGTTTGTCCATAGACAGCCTTGAAAATAGAATGTTTACCAAGGGCATAATAACCAGATTATGAAATTACTATCAAAAGTTTAGCGCCTCGCAACGATTGCATTGTGTGAGCTCAGCTTGAAATTCAGTTGTTGCGGGGCGCTAAACTTTTACTAGTTATCTCACGACCTGTTATCGTCATAAACAATTACAAATTCTGAGATGTTTCAGGATCTTGATAAAGTGTTTACCTGTTCGACAACAAACACCCTGTAGTGTATGAGCTGCCTCTTTAGAAGCGGGTGCAGATACTTGAGTAGAACCGACAGATGGGTCGGTCTGTCGCGGTACGGAATGATCACAGCCACCTGAAAAATGCAACAGAAGAGTTTTGTCAAAAGCGGGATCGCTCCTCTGTAGAAATAACGTGAATAAAGTCGTAGCCGTGACATTCGGCTCTGTCCCGTGCTAGCAAGTTAGCGAATGTTCATTCTACTCCTACTGTGACCCCTCTCTGCTTAAAGGCACTGCTGCGGACTTCCATTATACTTCATTTGGCATGTTGGAAAATAATTCGGCGAGAAAAGTACTATTTATTTGAGAACAAACACTATCTCAATTGAATGCACTTGGTAAACATTCGCGGCCAAAATTAACTCAATGGAATTCTATCGTTATTCTTTTTACCTTTTAGCCTTAACTTTTTCCTAAAATTTCGACGCCAAGTTCTGTATTCAGTGGTGTTGACTTCTTTGAAAAGTATACAAACATAACTCTAATATACCCTCTCTTATTCCAGCCACTACATAACTTTAGCAGTACATGGGGTGATTGAGTAGATCTAAT
Source organism: Haplosyllis anthogorgicola (assembly GCA_038406195.1). Taxonomy (NCBI): domain Eukaryota; kingdom Metazoa; phylum Annelida; class Polychaeta; order Phyllodocida; family Syllidae; genus Haplosyllis; species Haplosyllis anthogorgicola. Next base: position 6,405 of record JBCAUI010073215.1, on the reverse strand, counting down.
TTGTCAGACCTTGTCTCTTGAAACACAATGCTGAGGGCGCCACTCTCCACCGGGTGTCACTTCAGGGTTGACACGTAATAAATTCTCAAAATGAGGCACTAGTTTGGTGTTGACTTGAAATTGCCCAACTTTGAAATGAATAGAAATACAAAACTTTAACCATTTTTTAAATAAACAGCACACAGAAATCGTATCATTTTGGAAACGAAGAGAACAAAGGAGAGAACGAAAGAATTTCACGCTGTGCTTTTGATGCGCTATTGTTAAACTTCTGATACGAATTCCGTGTACTGATTTCAAAGGTCCTAGGAACATGTATCTGCCGCATGAAAAAAACACGAATAAAACTTCTATGTGAGGTGTTAGTTTTGCATAGCAACAACGAAAACGATGTTGAAGAACAGTGTCCAAGGAAAAAACTCAGTAGACAGAACTAAGAAGTGATGTACATTAGTAGGATTGCCCACTTTATATTTGATTGAGTTTTAAGGAGATTTCCTACTTGGGAATTTCAAATGATAGTAGACCACAGTCGATGAGTGAACTCTTGATTACTGCGGTATATTTAGTTTCATTAATTTCATTAGAACAGGATGACTTACTTAGAGCAGGAGGTATACAGGGGCACAGTGGAAGCTCTGGATGGTTGTGAGGTTTATGCTGCTGCAGGCACATGTTCTCGTAGTGCTGCAGGAACGTCTCGTTGTCCATGTCTCGGACCTTTCTGTTTGTCGTCAGGAAGAACTGAGTATAGTTCACGATTTCCACGCTACGTTGTGCCGGCACCATGATGACGTTACGTCCTGAAGGTGCGTGTCCCGCTAGAGGTCTACTCTGTAAATAACAAGGTTAAACAATATGCGAGTTTAAATATAATACAAGTTTCGACATGAACGTTTAAGAACAAATCAGGGAATGAAATGTTCCTTTATGGGCCTTCATTTTGGAAACAATAGATATTCGCGTTTTTTGTGGTGAGAACAAAAGATACAGTGTGAAATTCTGTAATTCTTGGCACCTTTGACGTAATTTAAAGAAAACTGTGTAGTGCAATACCTCCGTAATTTTGAATTCTTCTGAACGAATACGTTTTGAGTTTGAAATTCCATTCTGGATGTTCTGGATGTGATCTGATCCGGTCTCCTGCCGCCGTACAATCCCCGTGTTTTCTTGTCCAGGACGCTGCGGCGCCACACTGATAGTATAGTGATTTTGGTAAATAAAATAACAACTCACAATAATGAAAACGAAAAATATCCTTTTGAATTTCCTGTGCCTCATTTCCTGTTTATGCATCACCAAATCACGTTTGATCCTGAGAATTCTTGACTTGCAACTCCTGGAAACCTGACCTTGTGTCTCAAAGTTAACTGATGAATAGTATTCTTGAATCACGGATTCGTAGTGGAAAAGACTACAAGTTTGACTTCATACGCTGCCTTTCGCGAGAACACAAACACAGCAAGGATATTAATTCTTTCTGGATCCTGCTGGTTTTCTCGTCCGGTCACCACATTATGTTCCTCAATTATAGTTTGACGACATAGCACTTGTTTCGTCGTATGGACATAACGTTACGTTAAGTAACATGACACTGAAAGCGTTGCTATGGCCATTTGTTTGCACCTTCTTACGAATTCTTCACTGTTTGCTTACATATTCCTTACTACGGTAGAATCTGCGTTGGACGAACTAGTCTACTCTTATACACGTCCTATTTTTCAATCACCCAGTACGGACTTCATCAGCGTTGAAAACTCCATTTTGGAAACCTACATCCATCCACGTGTTTTTTCCGATGTAGAAATGGAAAATTATCAACTTCACTGTATTTAACTAGCTTGTTACCGATCTAGTACGAAACGATTTGGGGGACTGGAAGCACATTTGTATCTACAAGTATTAATGATGTAGTTTACCTGAATTGTTCCACTTCATTAGTTTACTTCTTTGTAAACCCAGTAACGACCATGTTGTTTATTGTGCACACACTATCAGCTCGTTTTGATAAACTTTAACGCACATCCCTTTATGCACACATGCGTTAAGTTCCAGGAAATTGGTGCGTTAAGAGTAGCGTTAGGGTAGCATTATGTGCAATTATTACCTGGTAGCGTTCGGGTATAACTGCACATAATGCTACCCTAACGCTACTCTTAATGCACTAATTTCTTGGAACTTAACGCATGTGTGCAAAAGGGATGTGCGTTAAAGTTTATGAAAACACGCTGCATTTGTTAGTGCAACACAATAAATAAATATCTCCCCACGTGAAATATTATCCTATCCGTTATAGCGAGATTAAATCAGCTACAATCACTTCAAGAATGTCAAAATGCGGTTTCAACTGAAATCAAAATCATCTATTTTATAACAACATTTTCACCCTGTGTTTTGTTTTGCGTGTCATACCAAGTTATCCCGGTACACAATGCCGATATTAAAACACAGCGTAATAAAATTGTATTCTCTGATTTGTTTCCTGTTTATTCGTGTGCAGAAGTCAACATATTCAACGTAGTTACATAGAAGTAGTTGGAATGTTGCAGTGAAGCTGTACAGGTGGGTATTGATTCCTGTAGGAGATTAACGATCGTACAACAACGTATTGATTTATACTCCACTAAATTTCACCTGTCAATAAAACGTATCGAACCGTAGGCTTGCTTAATTAGACAAATTTGCCATAGCAATAGAGGTTTTTCCGAATTTACCTTATTTACCTAATTCACCTAATTAGGTAGGACATCTACCAATGCCATTTATAGTATACAATTTGGGTGTAGTTTTCTGATATCAGTATATTTGAACAAAATCCGTGCACTTGCTATAATAAGGGCACTACCATTTTGGTTTGTATCCTAATTACAATTGTAGATCAATGGGCAGGCATGCTTTAGATCAATTAATCTTTCTCGGAAATTTGGCAAATTAGTGATTTAGTTAAGGTAACTTTAATTTAGAAAAACATTCAGTGTGTGGGCTGTAATGAATGTGCACCAGTAAACTTTTCTTTCAACAAAATTTATATCTATTTAAAGCCACACTAAATTATTTGATTTGAAAGACCCACGTGACAAAATTTGATTTTCTTACAATTTTGAATCTTTTGAATTTTTGAATTTTGAGGGCATAACACTTATTTTTCACAAAAATGCAAATTACCTTTCCCAAAGGATGTTTGATCTTTTGTACAGTGTATAGTCTTTCGGTTTATTTACACGTATGACTTTCCTTCGGATGCACCCTCGCACTGTGGCTTTCTGTTAGATTAGGTTGTCGCGCTCCAGTTAACATGTAGGAGAAATATCATACCGGCATTTCACGTTTTTCAGCCCTGGCGGCCCTAGCTCCGAGGTGATTGAAATAAAGGTTGCTTTACTTTTTAAATAAATTTTAAATATTGCATTATATTGGCTCTTTCTAAAGTAAATGGTAACATAGACACCCTTTCCACATTTTCTTACGTATTTTACCTTCTCAATCAGTCAGAAAAAGGCATAGACAATTATTCCCTTATTAACAAAGCAAGTGATTTTGGTAAAATCAGAAATTACCAATTATGAAGGCATTGATAAATTTAGTCCTTTTACCTTCTGTCTCCTCATACAGGGAAACCGTGGTTACAATTAGTTTATTACAGATAACTTTAAATAAACTGCAACCCTACAAAAGGGAACTTCCGAAGATTACAAATCTCGGTAGATCTTTTATTACGTCATGCATGACCCGTAAAGCACGGTCCCTGACAGGTCGATGTGTGATTGTTCGGTTATGGTTTCCTTGTCATTTTATCATCACAAACACGCATAACACAAAATACTGCTAGCAGCAAATGGTGATTTTCCAGGTGTGTAATACGAAAGTAAATACTGGAGGTTTTTCCAAATTAATTTTCGCTTGTCTAATTACGTTCATAAACCTAATTGACCTAAATTTCTTGCCTAATTAGGCGAATTATGCTAATAAGCCTAATTGAAGAAACAAAAAATTATTTGGAAAAATCTTCAATGCCTAATTAGGTGGCAAAAAGTTACGCATGACTAGATTTTTTAACACTGGACAGTGGAGAGAAACTGACATAAAAATTTCAATCTACGACGATCATGGAAATAGATAAAGGAATTAGGCTGGCAAAGTGTCATGCAGTAAATAAATAATGAATAAATAAATAAGAAGAAAGTATTTATTTATTCTTGGCAATTGTCATACAGTAATTAATAAATAAATAAATTTCTTATTTATTTGTTTGTTGTTCAACATTTTACGTATATCCTTAGTAACACAGAGACAAAATATTTTAAATCATTTGAAAAATATTGCTTTCCATGACTTTCCATTCAAACTTTGAACTATGTACCTAAACTTTATGGGTGCATGTTTGAGCCTTGGTCCGTGCACATGGAATGAATCACTTGCTCAGTAGGGTTCTAAATGTAACTTATAAAGTGCGATTTTATATCTAGCTTAAAATATGTGATGGTGTGCTGAACTCCAATAGTAAAACATAGAAATTACCTACCGGCCAACAATTGTGGCAGCACCTGACGGGCAAACAAGCTACATCTCGTTCCCTACTGCCGTAATTGATTATCTTGTACCTTGTTCAGCTTATTTTTAGTTCATTTAGTCTACTTTTTTTGAAATTCCAGCTGGAAATCGTGAAACAAAAGATCTGGTATGTGAAAAAGGTTGAATAGGTGTTGGTGGAAAGCCTTACACAGAGAAATTCCTTCAGTTTTCGTTACAGAACTCCTAATGGATATGTTTTTTAAGGGGCGCGGTCCAAATGTTATCACAATATCGAGAATTGCCATTAATGCCCAATGGAACATGCATAGAGGGCGGTATTTCTAATGCGAAATCCCTATAGATTGACAAATCCATTGGGTGATTTGTATTGTAGCATTTGATACCAGACTAAAGTTTACTGCGGCAGCTTGAGGGTTAATACTCAGTCGCAGTGGCGACCGTCTACGCGTAAGCAGGACACTTGACCCTCCCGTCTGTCTCCTGTATCATCGCAGCCAAATTGTAGGGGTACGGCTAATTCGGCGCCGTCAACTTGTTCAGCTCATTCATCTAAATTCAACAAGAAAGGAGAGCAATAAATAATATTTATCAACAGGGTGTACTTTACAAACACACCGTGAAATAATATATTTTTAACGCTAAATAACATGTTTCACACAGAATAAGAGCAACTGTACCATATGGACATTTTTAAGAATTCATCCTAGTAGAAAAGAAAAATAATAGTCTACTCTAATTTTGGTTTACATGCTCATCAAATCTACTAGAACATGTCGTGAAGTTGTTTCCAAGATGAAATGGCGTGAACAGAATTTTATCCTTTGAGTTTACATTAAAAAACACTGAAAACATACAGATTGTATCCTCTCGTGAGGGTCAGTGAGGTACAATTCACTGCGTTATCGTACCCTATGTCAGTTATAATCATTAACAAGAATGTCATTCAATTGAAGGCTGAACCACCAGCTTCACAAATAGTCATAAACATTAAAATATATCAAAAAAAATCCTTAAAAAAACAAATATTTGACCTTCAAATGACCTTGACCTATATTTTGACGTTGGCCTTGTGCATTGCTCACAAATATTAGAAGATATGATTTTGGGAGATGCCAGGTAAAATTGGACATTTTTTAATGCTGTGACCTTGAACTTAACTTAACGACTTTGATACTCAAACCTGACCTAGATATCTTAACGATGTACCACCATACCAAAAATAAAGTTTCGATGTCAAGCGGTTCAAAGTTGAAGCCCAGACAGACACACACACACAGACACACTGACACGACTGAAAACATTACCTTGTGGGTGGTAATAATATGATGACATTTAAAAAGAAACTATTCGTCTCGACGACCCGGAAATAAATTTTACCCACTTCTTCGTCTGTCATCCTCCAGCCCACAGCTCCCATATTGTCCTCCAACTGATGAAATCTTTATTGCTCCAATGACGGATGTAACTGGGGGGGATTGTAACAGCCATCGGAGAACTACTTGCGAAACAGTAAAAAAAAACCAACCTTCTAAACATCATTTACAGCGCTATTCAAACTAAGAACGAGGTGTCCAGATAGCACTGACCCTCATGCCTCCCCCCTACCCCGACTGTTGCCTAGAATTGTCTGAAATAGCCAGAAATGCATTTTCCCCAGTCCGGATGGGGTTGGGGGGCAGGGTCCTGGTCAACTTTTTCCTAGCTTTTGACACTGAGTCCAAATCTGCTGAAAATGCATTTTCCCCAGTCCGGGGGAGGGCGGGGGATCCTGGTCAACTTTTGACATGGAGTCCAACATATTGATACTGCCTTCTATTTACGGATTCCTACCTAGGAAGTGCTGACTCCTATTTTACCAACCTTTATGCCCTG
>JBCAUI010073104.1:0-19912 GCA_038406195.1 Haplosyllis anthogorgicola | reverse complement strand
TACATATTTTGACTACATTGGATTTTGTACATATAAAAGTGATATATTATGGAATAAAACCAGGTAGTATGATTTTTAAAATAAATCTTATTTGTTATTGTGGTATTTTTAACAGTGTCTAGCATAATAAAATTAGGGATCACTATGGAGTAAAACACCTGCTGTGTTTTTTGCCTAAGGCATGTATGTAAAAAGAGGGATCAGTATGGAGTAAAACACCTGTTAGTTTTGCCTAAGGCATGTATGTAAAAGAGGGATCACTATGGTGGGAACTAGGTAATTTATTCATAAAGTGTTTACATTATTCCCTAAACACTATGGAGTAACTTTTTTCTATGGGGTCACTTGAGAGGGAATTCTCATTGGCTAAGAGGCCCCTTGGGCCTGAGAATTCCCTCTCAAGTGGTCCTATACTCTCTCGGGACGATGAAATTGGATCAATTGGACTAATCGCCCGGATTTTCACGCAAACAAAAAGCTGACCTAGTTCTCAGTAAAATCGTGACAGAGATAGGCCATTTTGTCGCTTAGGTAAGTGTATGTCAAGAAACAAAACAACGGTAAATGATCCTAATGGAGTAAGTTGATCTGGTTTTTTAATGAGATGAAATCATGTCTTCCTAAGTAAAAAAAAGTGCAGCGCTCGACCTTATTTTAATTTCAAAAGATCTCAGTGAAAAGGTCTAATTATCAAAATATCTAACCACAAAAGTTGACAGAAGCTGATTGTCTTAAATTGCCTGAAATTACATAAAATATTTTGAAATATTTCTGAACATGTTTACTTTAGAGAAGTGATTTTCGATGTTAATATTGTGAGAAATGGATGCGAGTACTCTGATATATCGGGTTGGGTTCGATACTGAACAAAGCTCCTCACGAACTTGCCTTAGAAAAAGAAGAATCGGTATCTCGTTAGTGTGGAGGAGGCATGATCAGTACTGACCAAATACTGGCGTATAGTGCTAGATGAGTTTTCTGTCCGGAGTTACATTTGTAAACCGTCTTAGAAAATTCATGTGAGCGTTAAGTCAGATTCCGTTAGACCTACCTAAACTATTTGGGACCTTTCTGGACCGGGGTTCAATCAACACGGCTAAATAAATATTACCTCATCTACAAAAAGTAATTTTACATCAATTGATTTATTCATTTCAATCACAATCACAAATTCATTAATGCGGTGCCGGAAAACCAACTAAAAGAGTAAATCAATGTTGTATGCCACACATTCCAGTCAGTTAATCTCAAATGATTATATAAATTTATAATACACTTATTTCAATTTAGAATTCACTGTATATTACAAACCATTAAAATCCATTGACTTAGATTAAGAGATTAATGGACTGTTCAATGTAACGTCGCTTTTCACCCAAAAGAAAACATCCCAGTGCACCGAGTAACACCCATATGCATGTATGTAGTCTCAAATCCATGACAAACCCGCCTCATTAGCTTCAGGGACTCCGATCATCTGTTTTTCACATGAAATTGCAATAAATCATCGAATTTGTCAGAACATACCAATTTACCGACCACATAAAACAATACATTTTGCTTACTTTTCTACTCTACTTAATAATTTAATTTAACTTATAAACTTATCATTATTGTCTTAGTTGTACTGTTTGGTTAAAACCGGGATTCCAGGAAACAAGTAATTTGCAAGAATTTTGAGAGACATGTAATGTGTCTGTTGAACTTTTCCAACAGCATTATTTGAAGCTCATTTCCACTCTGAATCAATGCCGTGTTGTACATTGTCTCATCAAAGCAACATGGCATCTATTTTCCGTGTGATATTTATGGACATGCGATGGAAAACGTTATTTTCACCTGGAACAACACAGAATGTATTCCCATAGGATCTAAACAAGTTGTACTGTCTATACCATGTACATGGAAGGAACGTTTCAAACGTGTTTATAGTCAGGTTAATTACCCTTGTCATCCTTGACGCTCTCTCTAATGGCTCAAGGTTATTTAATTTACGTTTGAAAATCTATTTAAGATTTCTGGTTTCAAGGATGAATCTCATTGTTATATCCTTTGCTGCAATGCTGACAGCGAGACAGAAAAGTTTGCGATTCTCCCTGATGAATATTGATATCACAAAAGCTTACTGAAAGTGGTCCATATGAAATTGGACCAGTGGATTATAGTTGTTTCCATAACATTTGAAATCATTATTGGGACTTGATACTCGACGCAGAACTTCAAATATGAAACTTTCTGCGTCAACAGCTCTACGCTTTTGCAATACTAATCATTTGAAAACATTGAGATTTCTGCCTAATTGGGTCCACAAGACAGATATAGACATTACAAATGTATGTGCCAAGAAGTAAGCGTCTTTTATCACAGAAAAATTCGAAGTCATGAGTGTTTTTGACACGTTTAGTAATTCACACCGCTTTATCTCTTTGTGCATTTTATTTGAAGATATTCCACGCATTTAAACGCTTATACAATCATTACAATCACATACGTAAATATGGGTGTGAATCTCATTCCCAACACGTGAAGGCCAGACAATTGAAAAAAGGATACTTGATTTCTTGAGCATTGTTACTTCTGAGTCAATTCGCACATTAACGTGCTATGGGGATGTCGTTTCGCCATAAATAAGTAAATAACGTTTAAAGGATTCGTGCAGGATTTTTTTCCTGTGAAATGAACATCACAGTTTCTTGAGGAAACAACACTTCAGGAGAGGGAATCAACGTATCATGCGAGCTTGAGAATGTATCTATTACACTTAGTAGGAAATGGTTATATTGTAGCATGTTTTCTGATACAGTACGGTAGTTTGCTTTTATTTTATTGCGCAGTGTGTACTTGGTAAACGTTAGTGCTTTTGGGTCAATCTCGAAAAGATTGAATATTGCACGATAGCTCGCAGACTACAGGTTGAAAGTCCAATGTCTATACAATGAGAAGATGTGTTCAACGTGTACACGTTGTATTATAACTAGATATGTCTAAAAATTACTAGTTCACTTATCTAAACATGTCTGAATTTCTGCCGGTGTTATGTTTTTGACATCTGACCCTCCACATATATAGTAAAATTGAGAATAACTTCCGGTCAAACATGATTCAAGAGGATTTACTGAATTTCTGCAAAGATGATCAGTGTCTGTCCACAAGCTAGAGCTGATAACATTGTTGTCTGACACAATGGTGTCTGGCTCGATTCAGTCTCGTTGAACATACTTTTTATACCATCACCATCTACGAGTAAAAGTTAAATAGACTATACAGGATAATCTTTTACTTTGTAAGATACTCAGGGCAATGACATCAAAATAGTAAGACAAAAGGCCATCTCATCAACAACAGATCCAACAAAGGTTAGATGTAATTAACGCTGAGCTTTCCGTTGTGTTACCCTGAACAGAACCACTGTGTAGCCGATACGTTACACGATGTCCCACCAAGTACATTGATTACTCAACATATGGCGTAATATTTACGATTTCCGTTTTCACAGTAGGGAACCTGACATATCATGATTTTTGGTGCTCACCTATCAACAGATAATTTTGATTGATTTGTAACATAGGTCTGTTTAGGGACCCTCGCACCTAAAATAGGGCGATGCGAAATCAATACGAAACAGAATTGTTACCCTCATCTGAAGAAACAAAGACTTAACAATAATGAGTAATTGTCTGTAATGTTAATGTCCGTGACGAAATGATAATAAATGTAAAGGATTGTCAATCTTAATGCTCATGTCTGAATAAAACATAAGGTTGTGTGTGGTATTAAAACATACACTAGTAAGACTGTAAAGCAAGCTGTGCAGATGCAGGATGTATAATTAATATTTCTGTAGATTGCGAAGGTATATCTGCTGAGATATCAGATAAGACGATGTACAGTCTGGGACACAACAAGGCTTGTTGGCATTTTAAACGTAGTTTACTTACATTCATCTGCGATAGAGGTGTCTGACTATGATATGACTGATTTAGCAATGATGTTGTAACCATAAAGTACGAAATTGTTTTCAACACAGTAATGAATCGGCATTTTACTTTTTACTGTTTTGTTTGTATCTTGGAACAAGTGTCACACACCAATAGGACGTTTGCTCGTTCGCCGATTTTCTAATGAACCTCACTGCTTAGCAGCCAAAACGACTTATTTACTTTATTGTCTGAGTATAATTGCCGGTCTATAAATAACTTTCCACTGCAGAATAAATAATTAGATCACCTGTTTAAGTAGCATTCCATTATTCAGTGGGGAAATTAACAGCAAATGAACTTGTAAAAGTTCCCTCTCATGAGATCACGGCTTGCGGAGGCTGACATGCCAATCAGTCTTTGTATCACCGGCCTGATTACTCTAATTGCCAGCTCAATTTCACAATTTCTTGCATCAATTGAATGCAGGTATTTTTCGTGATATTCGCTAAATGAGGGCAAAACTTGCACATAAGTCTCAGCATTTGTTTTGTGATAAATCATTACCTATATCATTAGATTACAAAGAGGAGAAAAATAACAGAGGGTTAAAGGTAGCATGTTTGTGGTGTATCCTAACTATAGCATAATTAAGACCCTACAATAATTTGATTTACTGGTAAATATTTAGACCTATTTTCCAATGCTACCACACGCAATTCAGTTGAGTTCTTGGAAATCCTGACTACCATAATATTACCAGTATGTGTTCATGTGAAATACTTATAACACAAAAAGTAGCTTAGTTAACTTATTTTGATTAAAATATCAGTGTTGTGAAAAATAATATATTTACTTTCATGTATTTTTGATACCATATTTTCGCATGTGTAACATTGTACAAAAACAAAGAAACGATAACGTGTAACTCTGTTTTGTTAAATGGTGCTGAATGGGATAAGTCGGTGAGTTACGACCATTAAAATCAATTGCCTTCGATCAAGTGATTATTGGACTGTTTAATGTTACGTCGCTTTGAAGCCCAAAGAAACATCTCATGCACCAAATAACACCCATGTAATCCCAAATCCATTAGATGTACGCTTCATTACATTTCCAAACAACTTTCACTTTTCTAAGTAATTGTTTTCTTAAAGTAAATATTGCCGTTGGAGTGATTCCTTTTCGAACCAGTAAATGTTACTTTATTAAAGATACACGTATCACGTTTAACAAAAAGAGTTTTTATTTTCTTTAGTATAAATTTAAATGTGAAGTAGACTATGTGAAACTTAATCAAGAAAATACTCAAAGAAATATTCAGATCACTTTCAAACATTGAAACTGACATGAATGTTCAAATGTCGGACATTGTCATAATACCATTAATACCAGTTCCACTGAACAACTTATGATAGATGTAGCCACACATTTGAAAATGTAATATATCATTAGGTATCAAATAAGAAAAACTATAGGCAATCAGTAGAGCAGGGTAGAAATTCTGAAAACTTTTTTCTAAAATGTCTACGCAAAACTGTCGGCTAGAAAAACCGACGGCTACTTGTTACTGAAGTTTGGAAAGTCTTCTATCAAATGTGACACTTAAGAAATTTCCGGGGCATTTATTTTGTGTCAGTTGCGGTTTATAAAGGATTTCTTGCAAAGAACTTTAAAACTGCGGCACACCGAAACAACAGCTTCTTAAGTGTTATGCTGCGTTCTTATCGTGTAGAGAAATCAAGAACTCTTGAATTCGAGTGGGTGTTAATATCTCTCCAAAGTGATCTTAAAGTCGGACCCTTCCACGATTTTGTCTTTGAGGAAACAAGGGAAGTTAAATAATCTGTAAACTACAGTTGAATCGTTACTTCTTCATGACTTTATGTGCATTTGGTAACAGATTGTCATGTATGAGACAATAACCTGTGCCGAAGCATGTTAACATGCAATGGAAGCATAGTAATCAGCGAAATAATAGAGTAAACATTTCTTAAAACATCCAAAAAAAACCCCAACCCAGAAATGGACTCTTGACAGCTGTGTGAACTAGGTAACAAAGTCGAGAGTCTAAAACCAACTTCAATGTTTGGTTGTTTAAAAAGTAAAACGAGAAAACAAATTTCCATTTAAAAAAAATTCTCGCTGACCAGTTACATACTTGAAATGTCATCCTGTAATATCAGTCAAATCAGAAATTTAAGGCGGAAACATGCCAAAGAGGTAAATATAAGATTTAGAGGGGGTTTCAAGAAAAGGACAAAAATAAAAAATAAAACATGGGCTAGAATTTTTGGTGGAAAAGAAGTAATTTGTGACTCTGTCAGCATCAACAATCACTCAAAACCAAATTTGGAATGCTATTGTTAAAATCCTTGCATACACCTTTGTGCTAGTGTAATTTATCATTAACTGTCAAATTTGATATCCCATAATTGTTGAAAGACTTTCGAAGAGAAGTTCACGCTTGGCTCAGATTCGGTTGTTTTAGATCTCACACCAGTTGAAATTAGACTCCCTGTCACTGTGACTGACTCAACGATCTCGCGTGTCATTTGAAACAGACTGAAGTACTGATAGTGTCTACCTTATTTGCTCAAATGTTTTATTGATTCGGACCAGGATAGTTCATCGTCAAATTTCACTTCATAAGACTGGTATTTTTCCTCCTTTAAGAATCGATGCTAAACCTCGAGATCAAGTCAAAGCTTACATCTGTTTCCTCGTACATTAAAGCCACAGTTCTGGTGTTACAAAATGATCCAAACTGGCTGAGAACAGATGTAACTGAGGTACAAAAAAGGCAAAAATTGACAAGTCCACAAAGGTTTGCAAACTGTAAAGATAACTTTTAAAGAGTCCATTTTACCCTACCAAGGGATTTTACCATCTCGATTTCATTTGCCTGCGAGAATTACAATTATTTCAAAATCCACTGCAAAATGATCAATGCATAAAATAATTTTTCCTGGCAGCTCTACACTTCAAAGCCTCCACCGTGTCTCCTAAGTTTCTCTGCCTGTTTGCAGTACTGTAGACTGTAAACTATAGCAATTTCAAGGGAACCCTGTTTTCTACTTCATATCAATTCCATGGAGTATGTATCGAATCATCAAAGCAATAGAAAATCTATTTCCTGTGTGATGTCCAGAAAAGTATTATTGACATGCAAAGGAAAACAGCATTTTCATCTGATACGACGCCTAAGAATTCTTTCGATGGTTAAAATATTCCCATAGCACTGTTTTCAATTGTTTCAATTCGGTTTTTGTTTTATGTAAACAAGCAAAGAAATACTTTGTTTCAAGAAAGCTTAATGTCATTTAAAATCACCATTTAGTTAAATCTTACTGGCCTTGTGAGAACTCGTTATCTGTCAAAACTAGAGATTATTAAGAAAAGTTGCCAGTGAACGCACATAGTTGTTGTGCAATTTTCAACATTAGAACTATCCTACCCAAACATTTGTATCAGAATATTAACTATGATCTGATACAATCAGAGGCAAAGTTAGGTTTTAAAATTTTAAGTTTGTTCCTTTCCTCCATTAGGCCGGAGATACACGAGGCGATCTAGTCGCAAACAATCTCGATCTCATGCGATTCTGTTTTACTTACATCAGTAATATCATCTTGTGATACACATAGAAGGGTTACTCTGATAGTTACATGCCAGAATTTAATGTTTTTCATCTCCCTACTATGAGTGGTTATATTCTGTAAATGAACTCCTGATTGAAATCGCATGCGCTCATTAATTGCAAATGATTAGATCGCATGGTGTATCTCCGGCCTTAGAGGGTGGACACAATTATACAAAATTGTTAAGGATGTATTGACAACATCAAGGGTAGTAACCTTGTCTAGTTTGTTAATAAAGCATCCTTATTTCATATCTATCTAAAATTTGGTCTCGTCATTTTCAGAAAATCAAGGACACAATTAATAGTGACTTTATTCCTAGAACACAGGTATTTAAGCATATTAAGCAAAATTGCGTACAACTGGTAACCTAAATTTAATTTTCATGAAGATTTATTACATTTTAACATAACATTCAAGCCACAAGTTAAAATAGTTTAGTTCTAGCCAAGCCAAGCTCAATTGCAACCTAAAGCTCACAGGATAGCTTATGACTTCTTGACATCTCTAATTTTCAGTGAAACATCGTTTGAAACAATTCTGGGACAACTATTCAGCTGTGGAACATTCTCTATTTAATATGGTATATTCGGCATCAAAGGAATCATGAACATGTTTCATTAGTTCTGCTCTCAACAACAATGAATAATCTTCCTTGATCACACTTCAAACTTCCTTTCTGAAGGCCAGAATTACACCAGAGACCGGAGTATTTGACCTATTTTACCCCATTGGCGGAACATAAATAGAATAATGGTACCGCTTTAAATTACCGTCATTATTTTATGCTGATATTCCCTGTTATCCACATGATTGTTTTCAACATCACAGCATTTCACAAGGAAATAAGTCCATAAATCACATTCCAGTCACAGATAGTATGGGATGAGGCTTTGCTGACTTTGCCTAAAGAACCCATGGATAAGAAAAATCTGTTCACCAACAAAAACAGATAACATTGTGCCACAGACAATAGTGACTGCAAGATTCAATGACACAAAAGACTTTGCAATGTGTATGACAACTGTCATTACATGTCGAATAGCTTGTGTGACCTTGCAGACTGAATAAAACGTCAAAGAATTAGGAATAATACACCAAATGTTCTGAACATATATCCTTTAGTGAGCCGAAGTCGACAATTGTCGCGATGTCCAATATTTATTCTACACCGACACAAAATGGCCGACTTTTTCAAATGCCTTTCACACATTTGTCAACTAATGTTGCATACCCCAAAGTTAACAATAGTTTCATCCGAATGAACTCGTGAAAACATTTTGAAACTTGCATCTAGGACCTGCTGCCATCTGGAGCATATTTAGTCTACGTTTTATGCTATCACGACATACGTCGACAATGGTGTCGGGCAGTACACATCAAAACGAGAAAAGTGACCGGACGGAGCACTGACCCTCATGCCATATTTAGAATCTGACCTTTCATAGAACTGTCTGAAATGCCCAGAAATGCATTTTCCCTAGTCTGGAGGTGGGGGTGGGTCCTGGTCACCCTTTTCACAGAATTGTCTGAAATGGCCAGAAATGCATTTTCCTTAGTCCGGAGGGTGGGGTGTCCTGGTCAAATTTTTGCAATGGCGGCCCAGAACACAAACCTAGATTTCCTCCAATACATAGACCCTCATTGTCATTGTGGCATGAGGATAAAAAAAACTTCCGGCGCACGGGAGGATATCATTGCAGTTCTCTGCATTTGAAGTTGACGCTGGGTCTTTCCAGAAGAGGAAACCCAAATGGAACACCGACTCCCAAACTAGTCGAGAGAAACAAGATGCGAAACGTGATGGTTCATCAGTCGTCCATAGCTTGGTTTGAAAGATGATTATGTCTTCATTAAAGTGTTATTCTTGACTGTGATGCGTAAATGCTGGTAACCGAGGCAAGTTCAGCGTAAACAAATGCTTAGGTGTGAACAACTCTCTACGCATATTGAAACACTTAAAATTATCATTACGAAATGAGATGCATTCGAACAGTGTCCATTTCATGAATTAATGTATGAATAATAAGTAGATGAGGCGGCATAACATTTCCGTTCGTGTAATTTTTTATATCCTGCGGATGTAATACAGCACAAAATTAGTGGAGGATTTCAAACGTAAAAAGTTGTACGTTATTGTACGCTAGTTTAAAGAGGCCATTTTACCTTCCAAAGGATTTTACCATCTTGATCTTCACTTGCCAGTGAGCATTACAATTGCTTCAAAATCCACTGCAATATAAAATAACAAAGGTTAACCTGATGGGGGTCTGAAACGTAATGAAGTTGGAAAAAAATATGTTATTCTAAGTTAGCTGAACTGGCAGGCATCGCTGTAATATTTTCTCCTTAACTCTTTGTAATACACTGTTCAAACAACTCTAAGCGGTTTCGTGACCTTAATGACCATGAATACCACTTTGAGTATTCAATCGCTTTTTCCTGCTGTTAGTCGAGAGAAACAAGGGCCAAACGCTCGTCCACAGCGTTTTAACGGTGCGATCACTTGCAGGGATTATCATTACTACAATGAACATGGTATTATCCAACAAAGTAACAGCCGGAGAACACCTAAGTTTGTAAATACAGATTACTTCGTGGAAATGCAATATATCCAATCAATCGTTTGTTTTTACCCATATTCCTTAGTATTCTTTGGTGCAATTTGGCCAAATTAACACTTATTTACGTGAGAAAACAACACTACTCCACCACACAGACGTTTAACGTTAATAATAATATCTTCAGCTTTCATATTTATCCTGAGGATAATCAGATTTCGTCAAATTATTTCATGATTTGTGAAGAAATTAACAGCAAGTGAACACTTACATCACGTGACATCATATCTTATCAATCAATGTTAAAATACTGGCTTCAGCTACTTGTTTTATTCTCAAATCTAAATAAAACTACTTCATAGGACAAGATCATTTACACAAAAGAAGCCCAGAGATAAATGAAGAACAATTAATGGTGTAAAGTAATAAAATGTTAACCACGATTAATAAAAGCTCCCGGGATTTTCTGAAATTGTCATTTCTACTTAAATAGATTTACTGCTCTGTGTTAACAGAAATCTAATTTTCAATGGTTAAATCCGAGCTCTTCCTTCCTTAAGAGGTGTATAAGGAAGTGTTTCCTTTCAATGCGTACTTGCATGCAACGCAAGTAACCTCACAACAATAATATATATACTGTGATGTGTGTTTGGGAGGAGGTGGATGAGAGGATGTGTGGATGGGTCTTTTGTCGGGTCGTTGGGTGGTTTACGTTACTAAAAAGCGTCTGTACACGTTCAATCATATAATAAGTTTGGCCAAACAGATGAATTCGATAAACATGGTATAATGAAAATGAAGGAATACTAATAAGTTTTGTTTGATACCTTATGATCTTTCTAATCAACTCTTTTGATATGATTTGTTCGACTTTATTGACTCTGTTAATGTGGTTATCTAGTTCAATACTGGCTTTAGACACGGATGAGAAACATTTAGGCCGAGAAGAAGTCAATAGTTACAGAAGAAAAGACACACATAAATTAATAGTTTGTATTGATAGATTTACATCAACCTGAATCGTGGGATTTTGAAAAGTATCCAAGCATGATTTTTATGTTACATAAACATGAATGTTCTGACACGATTCGATCCCATTGTGTTTACGCCCAACGACAAAGACTCTTAAAATTTGTATCTAGGTATACCATGATCTGTGGGCTGCATATCTTTGTTAAAACTGACATCAAATGTCAACGACAACTGATCATGATAACTAATTACCATAAGACTCAATGCATTTGACTCTAAAAACATTAATTATCGCGTGGTCTCTTCCATCCCTACATAACAATGTTTTCAAATTGACATCGGGGATTTCAGTTAGAACACATCATTTCAATAGAAGAAAAACGCTTGGGAGTCCAAAAGTATCAACAACAACTTTTCGATTAGTAATTAATTTTGTTTTAAATATTGATAACAAATCAATGAGATACGTTGATTTCATACCAACTAAATGGTCAAGAAAGTTAGAGAGAAACATATGAATTTCGATAACATAAATTGGTCCTCGTCAAAATAAGTTTCAAGTTGAAAAAAAGTGTTCAACGTCGTCACACCAAGAAAGTACTAAGTATCCTCACTGAGGAAACGTAAATAAAATTATCGTATCGTTTCGTTTTTAACCTGTGCTTACGAATATATTTTAGCTGTTATTAAAAATTGAGATTTGTCTGGAAAAGTGTTGTCACTTTCGTTATCCAGTCGTTTCAGGTTTAACCACATTACAGGTAAGGGAACATTGATTTGACTTGGCATCTTGGCAAAGATTTATCACATTTAAGGTCAGTATGCCAAAAGCATAAGGACAGTTGTGGTATCTTATGATTGCTGCAACTTGCGTTTTGTTAAAGACTACTTTGTTGTCCTATATTAATCGGTGCTTATATATTATTGACAAAGTAAATGTTATTGTCAATAACATTGCCCTCAAGTGTTGCGTTCACCCTGTGCAGGTACATTTATGTACAAACTTGGTTCATGCGGTTGACATGTTTGACGCGTTTGATTGTCATCTGCCTAACTGAAATCACTAATGCTCATCTGTAGCAAAAGGTCACGACAATTGTCCCACTGCATAAACAATATCTATGTGCGTACAATGTCGTTTCAAACAATGGTACATGTAACTATCTCGAAAACAGACACTTTTACTTCCATTCCCTGCAAATATGATGAAATACGTCCTATTGAGTCAGTAATAGCTGTTGATGCCAGAAATAAGTGATTAATGCTCTCTTATGGAATTCTGCTTAAAAGGTTTATGTACTGTCAATTGATATTACTACACAAATCATAGGCAGCCTTAACACACAGCTGTCCTTTGTAATGAATCGCAATGCGTTAACTTTATTATGGGCCCCTATTACAGGTTGGTAATGATTTAAGTGGATCGGATGGACTTTGGAAAGAAATTGACGGAACGCAGTATTATCTGTTTCCAACGTGCAATGTCTGATTTCTTTCCTGGTGCATTATGTAACAGAAAATGTACATGAATGAACCATATAAAAGCATTATGAAATCAAGAAGGATTGCTAGTTTCTACTATTGACTAGAACTCGTCAGAACGGTGAATAAACACTGACGTGAATTACTATCCACTTTCCACGACTTTGAAAATATTTCTCCAAGGTTTTCACAATCAAACTTCATATGTGTAAATGTTATATTATATTGTCAGTGAAAACAGGTAGGAGAAGGATTGCACTACTGTACTATTGTTCCCTCTGTAAGCTCTATTATCTCGTTCTTGATGTAGCAGCCAGTTTCAAGCAATCATTCTCTCACCGTCCCATCTGCTGTTGTTACGAGGAAGTAGTGCTTTCCACCTCATGGGGCAACTAAGTTGTTGATGTGGAGTCTAACAAATTGAAGCTTAAACTTCTAGAAAAGTAGAAAGAATGCATGGATATCCTAGTGTGCAGAAACAACGATCGCAGCAAGGACCATCAACCATCAGCAGCTTTTTGGGTGTAAATACTCTTGCCACTGGCACCGCTATGCTTGTAACACATAGGATGCTCTGACATTAAAAGTTGTCTGAAGTGACCTTATATTAGCTTTGGGTGACTTCTGGAGGTTTTATTACCAGGAGTTATCTTGGTAACACAATGCGCTTCATAGTATGCCAAAGAATCAAACATTTTGAAGGTTGTTTTCTTAGTGGAGTGAATGAATGGAATACAATTCACCTGTGTGAACAGAAAAAATCGAAAATATATTCTTTGCCAAGCAAAACTGAGCTTAAATTATCTTACATGTAAATCTTTACCTACCTGATATTAGGGTAAGTACTAAATTGTGTGTAGCCCGGCGGTTGGAAAAGAATTTCATTGCAAGTGACGTCTTGTTTTCTGAGCACCGAAGGAGTTTTATGCCTGAGTTTTGAGGCATGATGCACACCTTTAATCCTGCTTTCACGAGATAACACCGAAGATACACAGGTCCAAGACAAGAGATAAACTGCTGTTCGAAAGGTTTTATCCGAACTCATGACTTAAATTACAATCTAACCTTCATCATATTGGGAACGAACCGCATACCAAAGCTAATATTGATTCGATCCACATTTAAAGGCAATCAATGCTCTTAGAATAGATTATGTTCTTAATTTAATATCAGATTATTATTTTGCTGTTGTTCAAATTTTCTAAACCAGTTCGTACATTGTGACATTCCCTTATTGACATGTCACTCTAACATCATTTAATGAACACCGCATATATCTGTTGGCACAATACGGGCCAAAAAGCAATCGCATCAGTGGGTGTAAAACACTTCAGATTAGATGACACAACACTGATAAGCTTTAGGTTCGATCTCAATGGGTGAATCTGTATCTGATATGATTAATGGGAATTTGCTAGTGCTCATAGGTATACTTTTAACCTTATATTGGCAGAAAAGGTTATATTATGCGAGGAACTGAGAAAGTAATCTAATATTACGAAACAAGGAATCGATAAACTTTAGTTATTGATAAGGTTACATTATGAATATAGAGATAGGAAATATATTTTTACTACAGATTGTACTGAATAATGTTGGTTAAGATGCCACGAATCCCATTGAAACAGTAATAGTCTTTGATGAATAAATAAGTGATTAATACTGTCTTGTGGAATCGAGTCTTAAAAGGTTGATGTATTAGTAATTGATATCACGACAGAAAACATGGAGATTCTATAACGAGATGCTCTTTGTGATTGAAGTCAAAAATTCATATTTTACTGAAACAACATTTCCTCAGATTCTGACAACATTTCGAAATAATCATTTGTTTAAACATGTTGACAACTGCAAAATCATAAGCCATAAAGAACGCGCCATTTTATGACATTTTCTGCATGCCAATATTTTGTTCATTTCACAAAAGCAATTAGGAATTTTACTAAAGTTAACTAGCTTAGGTAAGCAGAACCACGATATAAAAAGTTACTTGTCAATAACATTATCTTTATTGTCGGAAATGCTAAATTTCATTGGTTACATATCTCTAATTGGATAACTGTTAGACTTTGTGGAAGAGAACCAATTAATCCCGGCACGGTGGCCGGGTCAGGTTCTCTATGTTTTAAAAGAGAAAGAATTTCGGAATGGGTTCCTAAATCTTTTAGATTAGAGGTATTGTTGCGTGGGTAAGTGCATACTGTCTTGACTGTTGCACGTGAAGTTCCCATTGCCAATGGTCCGGAACCAAATAAGCTCACATCAATTGGGCTAAATTGTTACATGAAATATAACTCCAGAGCTGGTTCCTTCAAACTAAGTAGCTTACCTGAGGTTAAGACACTTTGCCAATTCAAAGTTGAAATTTGCGTGGGGATACGGATGTCCGGGTAAAGCGAACAGATTTTCATTGTAGAAATAATGAGATTGACATTTCTGGTGTCTTGTTTTGGAGACGTTACGACCTAGATCTTCTCTCGATGCTTTGCTTCTGTATGATTCAACTGAAGATACACAGCCCAGTGAAATGATCTGAGTTACTATCAGTGTGAATACATAGAAACCCATAACGCACAAAAGACTAGTTGCATAGTTGTATCCTTTTGTTTCCTCCTTCCCTTTTCCTTTGAAATTTAAGAGGTAACACTCTCGCAAATTGAATATTGCACATCAAACGCCTTGGATCCAAACTTTTCGTCTTCCATCCTTGTTTTTACTGTTTTAAAGCAGCCACCGACTTCAAAGCAAATTAATTTCATGGATATAATTGTGCGCCCCAAGGCGAACGAAAATTAAATACAACTTGAAATGACGCAAATTGTAACAATGCAGCAATACTCCAATTAGATCTATTCATGATATCTTCTTCAATATGCCGCACAAGCTAAAAAGTAGTCAGGCTTAAATGATTATATCCAATATAGCTATTATATCCAAAATGCCTCCCGGGCTATGCAGCTTCCAACTACAAAGCTGTTGTGGTAGGTATAAAGCACTTAGCCACAGATAAAGCAAACACTAATGATCTAAAAAAGTTGAACACTTCACTTGGCAAGTCATTCTTGCAAGCATGATCAGTTATTGACACATACCACAATAAAGTTTGCGTCTCCTTTCAAATTTTACTTCATATGAATTCAGAAAAACAGCTTGTTTGTCTCCACGAAAGTTACTTTGATGTGACGCCATCTTAATAAAGAGCACACACATTTCTAATACAGCTGTACATACATTCTGTGACTAAGTAACATTTAATTGGGATAATAAACGAACACTCAATTCGCAAAACCTTGGGATTCGTCCAAAGCTGCTCAATTGTTAACGGGCTCAATTAAAAAGTAGTTTACTAGCAATTTTATTTTTTCAGGTTGGGACACTATTGTTGTATGCCCGTATGGTTTATGACCTACGATCTGTTGAGCACCTTGCTTAATTACAATAGAAGTCACAAATGTGACGCACACAGTAATCAAATGTTGTGTCAATATGTATCTATTTTCTGGTCAAATGTACTTTATGATAATTTCATATCAATCTCCGAAACAAAAGGATATCAATTCCATTTGCAAAAATCGGAGCTAGCAAAAAGCTCACTGAAGGCAAAGTGTCTGCTTAATCGGGCTTAAAGAGCTCGTTTTATGTTTGTGTAATTATAATCATTGGAGATGACACTCGTTCAATAACAGTTACAATAGAAGCTGCCTTATCTGATTTGGAAATAACGACCAAATGACAGTAATGGCACGGGACGTTATTGAACAGTTTGTATTGAACTCAACATAGTACAGTGTGGAAACAGCTTTATTCTCTCAAGAACATGCACGTTATACATAGACAACACTTTAGTTCATTAAAGCTGAAATTTGATATCATATTAAAGCCCGACGCATGCTTTCATGCATTCGATGTTTTACTTTTGATGTGCAATAAAAGTACAAACAAGTGAATAATATAGATTGATGATATCTTTTACATTGTCGACTAACGTGCTAAAATAGGGAATCAATAGTACGGCAATGTAATACCTCTGTCCGTAGATATTGTCGTGTGCACAAGGGTTGAAAAACAACATTACCCAACGTGTTTCTTCGTTTGAACTGTTACTGTTAAATTTACTGTTGGAAATCTAAGCAATCCTTAGCAGCCCGTCTCTAAGTGGGCTCAAGAATTGGAGTGGGATATCCTCTTCATAACGGAAATGCAGTTTCTTTTTATGGATTTAAGGAAGTACATAAGGTGCCCATTTGGAAGAGGAGATTCTTCTTACTCGGTTACCATTTCTATTACAACACTTTCTTTTTATGATAAGTAATTGCTCAGATTGCAGAGGTTGCCAGATCTGGCCACAGACATAAAATGACAGCGCAAGTGGAGTATCAGTAATCACTATTGGCCAAAGCATGTGGCTTAGGTTGGAACATCTATCCCGATAAAAAGATGAGACTCCACTTCTTTAAGGTTCACAGCTTTAAAACTGCCGGATACTTTGTGTACAAAAACTTGAATACCAAAACAAAATAGACACGTTAGCCTTGCCACACAACCAAACGTATCTTTGATCAGTAATCGGTGAGACATTTCTTCTCGCACATCTTGAAAGTTCTACCAAAACAAAATGACATGTACTAAATAATACGTGATTAAAACAAAATCGATACACGGCCTCGTGGTATTCGCTATGTTCACTCGGTGATTACAGTATTTCTCACAGCTTTTTGTTGCAAAGACTAGAGCCTTCCGTGAAAAGATCTCTGAAGTGACTTTACTTATTCATTCGGAAGCTTTAATCTAATATTAGTCCAGTGGTAGAGGTACAAAGACTCCATTCAGTTTTAAAGTTTATTCTCCATAGCCAACATAACACAGATCAAAGCTGTACACAATACTCAGCTGATGTTGCTTACCTTGCTCAAGATAGAAGCTGAATGAACAATTGAGTATCTAGCTTAGACTTGCAGCTGCATATATCTGCTCACTCATGACATTGCTCAAAAACAACAAAGTCATAACATTGAAATTTACCTTTAACTCAGCTGTTAGTACAAAGCACTCATACAAGTTCATCTTTATCTTTTACGATGTAAGTATCATTCGTATTATTTAATATCTTTCGGTAACACAACATTTAAAAAAGAACACTAATGTGTCCGTTTTATATACTCCATACTTTTCTGCCTGTTATGTTACATCAAGTTGTATTAGTATCCCATCGGTAGGACGGTACACGGAAACGAACCCAAGTCAGACATACTGTAATCTATCAAATCGTAGTAAATACCTTTGTGTCCTCTTTCTTTTCTTGCAAATGAAAAATAATTCAGTACCTGGTGTAATCCCAGCTCTCCCATTTTCACATCGCTTATAACCTCACTTGATATTAAATATTAATTTTTTCCATTGGACCATCGCTATAGCTGTGAAATAATGAGTTCCACAAAGAATGACACGGATCTGAAGTGCTGATCACGGGTTTCTGAAAGAAGGATACGGTATTGTCTGGTGCCTCTAATCTGAGACCCGTGCAGGATGGTTATGCGGCTAATGATGTGTTAAAAGCCTACTTGAGCTGAACATCACATGGTCTTTTAATGTAACTCTACAAATAAAAAGACACACCTTCTACCTCCAGTCTACACTCTCTACATGGAACCTGATACGCATGTAGAGCATATCACGTTCACCTATATGTACATGAAATAAATTATGTGGTGCATGTGTAAATATGTCAGCCATATGTGTCGCACATCACTAAGATAAAGAATTCCTTCATTCTTATTAACTGTACTTCCGTAAAATTGTGATAAATTATACAGCAGCTGGAGTTAAGATTTCATGCTTCGTACAAGGGATGATATTTGTATTTCTATTGTTGTATACGTGAAAATGTTTAGATGGTTGTACAGAGGAATCTTGGGTGAAATGGAACTCCGGTCGAAAATCCGATCAGATGTGAACATTTTTCAGCGTTTCAGCGCAACTTTTATGTTCACGGAAAAGGATATAAACTGTGAGACTAACCTAGATATGATTCAACAAAGTACTTAAAATTAGCTTGATAAAAATTGAATTGTTTTGCCATAAAAGTTCATTACACACAGTTACAACAGCTGGAAAGAAATGTTCGTTGTGCCAATAGTTAATTCAGTTTATTCAATTTCAAATAAATGTAAAATGAAATCAAATATGACACAAATTACGCATAATTTTGATTTCAAATATGCAGGAAAGGGTCTTTTTGAATTTACTCAAATGTCTGTCATTTATCATATATTTCAATATTAATGCAGCGAATGACAGTCATGTATACCTTTCGTAATTCATTTGTAATTGTATTTACATATCAGGAACTATAAATTATACTGAAATAATGCATCATTCTTAATATTCTACGTTTCAATATGGGTCAATTGTATTCTGTACATAAATGTAAACTATAAAGTGACGAAGCGTAGGAGTTTTATTTGAAAATTTACATTAATAACTTATTGCCCAGTATGATAACCTAAAATAAAAAAATGGTTTCGTAACACAATCTGTGTAACTTCAATTTGTTTTGGATCAATGGAAAAAGTCATTATCATTTTTCTTAATATTGAATTTTGCTGCCAATAAAATTCATTCTGCAGCCATAAATAATAGGCTGAACATGCTAATAAAACAAATATGGAAAAATCTAATGGGTAATCAAAGCATTTATCGGTATTTTACATTCATTTAGGCAAATGATAAATGCAATTATTATCATTAAATGTATATCTGCCCAAAATCAATAGATATCCTCACGCAAATCTTACTTTATTAGTATTTCAGTGAAGGGGAAAAGTTTGTTGCATTTTGATGTCTGAAGTGTGAATGACTTTTCAAGCCACTAAGGAATGTGACGTAACAGCTTATATAATTCGGTCAACGAGAAATCCTGTTGACTTCAAAAACCGTATTTCCAGTAACAATGCTTTTCTTTGATAAATGTATACAACACCTTAATTGGGACCATTTGATAAACAAGGTACATACAATCAGAATATCTTTAGAAATGGAAAGGTACAGTATTAGATGTCCTGGATTGACGGAGTTCATTAAGCCGTTGCATGTTACAGTATTCAACTAGAAGTCGACGTGAATGGAGTGCTGAAAGTTTGCAAGTGCAAGACCCCTCCCCCTCCCCCATCATCATCATAAGGATTGACTTGCACCGGATCCCCCCTATCATCATCATCTGATTTGGGAAAGTGTATTTCTGGCCATTTCAGACACTTTGTAGGAAAAAAAATTTTCAGTGTATTTTGCTATTGGACTTAGACTTTCTTTATGGAGTTGGCTCAAGGTACATACAGTGAGT
>JBCAUI010072993.1:0-19914 GCA_038406195.1 Haplosyllis anthogorgicola | reverse complement strand
ATACATAGAAAATTCACAGGAAAAATTATACATACCCTTGATGTTATTTGGGCTCACTCCCAGGACTCCTTATTGATAATAAAACATTATTTTCTTCAGATTCTTCTGTTTCAAATGGTTGATGTTGCACTGAAGGAGTCTAAGTTGGCAATGGCTGTTCAGTACATAAGGGTATGCTTTGTGCTTAGCTTGGCAGTTGCTAAGCAACTCCCACTGTACCTTACTGAACTTACCAGCCAGTACATAGAGGCCCTTTTGGGTATTATTGGTTATTTTGCAAATGCCTCAAAGGATAAAACATTATCAAATGGTTTTTGATACAACCATCTACAGACAAATAGGAAATAGCTAAAGAAGAGCGCCCATTGATATTACATTGTGGCTCTCCTTTACATAATAATTCCCAGTCTGTATAAAGTTGCTATCAAATTGAAAAATTATTGAACGTTTCTTTGTCAAATCCAGGAAATAACTGAAATAAAAATAACTGAAAAAATACCCAACATGTTACTAGGTAACATAGACCTGTCTGCACCTGGAGGGGGTCCGTCTGCAGATAGATTTGTTTGTACCTTGGGGAAGGAGGGGGTCCATCTGCAGATAGATTTGTTTGTACCTTGTGGGGAGGGGGGGTCCATCTGCAGATAGACCTGTCTGCGCCTTTGGGGGGATCCATCTGCAGATAGACCTGTACACCCATTTTAGACTCAAAAGGCAAACCACCTTTCCGTTCACAGTAGTCTATCAACGCAAAGCGTGATAGACTAATGAAGGCTAATGTCATGATTATTCATGAACTAGCAAAGTGACAGTTCATTTTAATAATTAAAGTAACAGTGTCCAAAGTTCAATACTTGGCATACATTTAGAAAAACAAATCAATTAAAAGATCAATGTTCATGGAGAAATGAATGAGCGAAATTTAATTGACTGTCATTTTGTTTTAATGGAACATATCAGACTTTGAAGTCGTTTAGTGTGACTAGGTTTGTATTTTTATCATATGACATGTCTCTTGTCATGGTCACGATGTCGATACAAAATTTGATATATTAGAATGTCATTTATTGCTCTGCACGGCAACAGCTTTTAGCTACATGGATCAAGATGGAGCTGTGGTGCGTCTTACATTTCGAACCAATTTCGAACCAAGCCGAGAAATATGTACACATTGCGCAGTTGTTGTGTCCAGTCGATTTTAGCGATTAAAACTAAGTGAAATGACATTAAAACTGGGAGAGATGTGCAGATAATCGCTTGTGATCGAAAACGCGTCTTGAATCTCGCAACATTAAGGTGGCAAGTTACTTTTGGTAACTGAGTCAATATCTTGAATTAAGCACAGGTTTTTTCGATAATTTTTATTATATTTTATTGTACAGTACTTGATAAGTGTGTGCTTTTTTCTATTACCATTGTCGCTAACCAGAAGCGATGGTTTAAATGATATTTCCCAAACCGAAATGGTTTTGCGGTAGAGTGTATCAGCCACCTTATTGTGTGATCTGTTTTCAGTGATGTGCAACTGCTCTTATATCTTGACGTTTGTGCTGGAAAAAGATATTCTTATGATTGTTGTAGCTGGAGGATGGATGGATACTTGTTTTTACGCGCATTAATTGTTGGCAAGGACTGACGATAACCAATTGAATTAATTTTATTAAAGATGTGCGGCTATTTAGTAGCTGGAAGCTTTTTTAAATGGATTACAGTCTAGATTAGACCAATAAACTAAGATATGGCTGCCTTTTAGTATGTTGAAATATTAATTTTGCTGTTGCCAATTCATCTGTGTAGAAGCGGCTATTTTAATTGTTTTGGGAATAATCATTCGATATTTGCATTTCATTTGTCAACATGGAAATATTTTTTCAGTGCACAATTGCAGCTGTATCAGTGTCGGTGAAGTACTCAGTACTCAGTTTCGTTAATCGTTAGATTTGCAGTCTTTCTAGTAATACGACAGGCTGCCCGCTGGCCACATCGTTAAAGGAGTAAAATTGTTCTCTGTTGGATGCACGGGGGCCTTGCAAAGGAAAGTTCCTAACTGAGGGTAAATACCTGCGACTTTTATGGTGCTAAAGAGTGAAACATGGTATCCACAGTTCAACTCTGAACTAGTTGAAAGCAAAGACAGGACTAAGTTGATTATTTGCATTTCAGGCATTGTATCTTGTTCATTTTATTTACAACAATTTTTACAATAGTGCATCTGGGCCATGTAAAATAATTCCACAATCCGTTGTAAATTTACTTTCGTGAACGTAAGATGATTCAATTATTTTCTGAAATTGGCATTTTGAAGTGAAGTAGTTTTTGAAGACCGTACGGTGGCATTTGCGTGTACATTGTAATGTGTCATGTCTTTAATGTTTGAAGACATTTTCATGCGTTGTGGGGATTGTGGAGCTTTGCAAAATGTAACGGTATTTGTAACGGAAAATAAATGATAACCATCACAAGGCCCGGTGGTACGGCCGCCTGTTTCTTCCACGAGCCAAAACTGGAATGTATGG
Organism: Haplosyllis anthogorgicola; assembly: GCA_038406195.1. Taxonomy (NCBI): domain Eukaryota; kingdom Metazoa; phylum Annelida; class Polychaeta; order Phyllodocida; family Syllidae; genus Haplosyllis; species Haplosyllis anthogorgicola. Next base: position 17,398 of record JBCAUI010072993.1, on the reverse strand, counting down.
TCGCAACGATCAGTGTTGTTTTCAAAATGCCGTACATGCATTTGATATTGCAGGATTGATAGCATACTGGTGACCAGCAAATGAATACAGTAGAACCTTATTTGTACGGCATACTTGTCTTTTACGACACTTTAGTTATGAAAAATTAGGATGTGTCCATAAACAGGTTCTACTGTATTACAGTTGAATCATCTGATTGCTTTGTCATCGTGCGGGTGACATTTGATTTCTTTACTCGCATCAGAAGGTTGCACACACGGCAATATGTATCGGATATTTACTGTGTGGTGTATTTTCTTGATCTGCTTATTGGCACATGCTACAATGTCTTATTCTGTTCAGTTATCTCACGTAGAAATATACTTGACAATTTATTGGATGATTAATTAATACTTTAGCCTGATAGAAAACCTGTTTATATTGGAAATTACATGAAAAATGTCTTAGCAGCTGTAGCAAATGTTGGTAATAATGTCAATAGTACAAATGTAGCCAACGGGCTGGAAGATCTATGTAATTCAAGTTTACCTCTGATTATTTTGATAAGTACTTTGTCAGGAATTGCAGAAAGTACAATCTAGGTTTTAGTTTATGGAGACAGTTTACAATACAAATACATAAACAGGTTGTAATTGTAAATTATATTCTACTGATCATAACTTTATTCATTTTCCTGACTCAATCTGATACATGTGTAGATATGTTTAATATATCTATAGTTGAATACTGAACCGTATAGTTGAAGTCATACAACGTTTATACCTGCTTTAAACGGATACAATTTCACCTGCTTAAGTTAGGTAAAATGCAGGTGAGATAGTATCTGATAGACGAAAGTGTCAGAACCAATATTCGTAGCATTGAAATAGCCTTGAAGCTGGAGAGAAAATTACTTGTTGTGGAAATATCTTTTGAGAGAAATCTTCAACTGCCGTCTTTTATTTACAGCCGAGAATTTATGGATACAAAGTTTCTGTCCTAGGAAAGGAGACAGGTGTAGCATAATTGCAGTTCAATCGTGATTTTTTTCAGCTTGGCATTAATTGTGATGTGCAATAAAACAGTCTGAGATAAGGAAAATGCCAACACTTTGGAACATGAAACTTTCCTACCAGTAGGTGAATGCCCTTATGTTGGAAATAACAGAAAGAGGTAGCATTTACAGAATTGTACTCTTGACACTTGTAATTTTAATGTTATCAACATGGATACAAATGTCACATGGCCAAGCAGTGGACAAAAAGAGAGATCCAACGGAAGATAGCGTAGCTGATGACAAAAGTGAAGGTGTGAAAGACACAGATAGCAAGAAAGAAGGAGGAAGTAAAGATGAAGAGAAGGAAAAGGAAGACAAAGGAACTAGTGAGTTTCGGTGTAAGTTTTCGGTGAAATTTTTGTAACATCAAAAAATCTTTCCTGACGCCTGTGTTTTAGTACCGCTAAAATCTTTGAAATCGTTTGCGCACTTCAAGGGGCTTAAATGGGAAATCGTGAAAACGTGACTGCTCTTATGTGCAGTTAACATTAAATGCAATTCAGTGCTGAACATAAACCAGGTAAAAATAGCGAAAACTAGTTTCAGGTGAAAAATTATTAGATTGGCGATCCCATGTTCAAAGCAGGAGTACCAGTGACGTCAAAAATGGGTACGCGTTGGTCCCAGGGAAGGGACTGCGACGGTTGCCACCAAAAAACTGTATCGTTGTATTTCATGTATGCGATATTTGAAAGGGCAAAAAGGGTTCTGTGGCGGGCCCAAGGGGTCGCTGGGTAGTGCTATTGTGTTATAACCAATCACACTAGTAAGCAGTAATTCAGCTCTCAAATACATCACAAGCATAACAGAGTTCTAACCATCTGCAAGCTGTTCAATTGTATAATTAATGTTGTTTTCTATCTTTTCAGTGGAGACATTAGTTGTTTCTGCAGGTGGCAATAAGGAGCTGCAGCTGCCGAAGAACGAACTAACTTTATCAGCCTTCGCTGTGCCCGCAGATGACAACGGTAATGGAACCTTAAGTTTATATTTGACTAAAATGAACCCCACAGAGTTGTTTGCCTCCCCATGCTAAAGTGTAAATTTGCACCGGCCCAACGTGGGAGGGTGGGCTCTCATATCCATGGGATGATAGCTCCCTTTTGGAAGAACTCGCACTAAGGTTGAATAAGGTTTCAGGTGAACGTTAAAGTTAAAATTACATTTGTTGTACAATTATATAACAAAGGCAAATTAACGTTACTATTTTACATAGTCCGCCAACAGAAGGCCATGACTTTACATGACGTTAGCAGGAAATTAATTCCTCCGTTCTGTAAATTATGCATGTAATTAAAATTTTGAAAATCGGGAAAGTCGTGATATTATGATAGAATCAGACAGTGTGTTTCTTATTATTAAAGTTCACAGGTGTTTCTATATTGCTGTATAGTTATCTGCAATCTATCATGCCTAATCTATTGAACGGTTTGAATTTATTGGTTTCCTGAAGCTCGAACTTCAAATTGTGTGGAAAAAATTAGTTCAGAAAGTAGTAATGATTGGGGCGAATATTAATTTATTGTGCTGTTCTCAGTATTTACTCGTAGAACGTATATGCCCCACGACTCAAATGTATGCCGCAATTCAAATTTGAATGAGCTGCAATTTCAAATTGTAAAATAAAACTTTTGTTCAGGTGGTCTAGATAATAAGTCAGAAATGTATGAAACAACAGTTAAAGACAAGTACACTTTATAGTTAACGGCTATTTTATCATTCACAAATAGTATAGCTGAAATAAAACATCTAAAATAGCTGTTTAAAAATACTAAAACTTAACAGAGAATACCTGGCCTGTTCAGTCTTTTTTCTGCCACATTACAAAAAAATACAGCAACATGTGTGCATAGAGAATCGTAAAAATTCCTAGGAAACTTGTTCTTTTTGTGAAGAGATACACCTGTACCGACGATAATACAATTTAACACAAAAATTACGAATAGACGATCTTTCTCCTTGTACTTTCTTTATTGGTCCCTTATTTGTATTTCGTGTTAATTAAAATAATTTTTATTCAGCGATTAAGATCAACAGGCTGCTTACAGAAATAATGTTTCATGCACATGTAATTTAACCTTCTTCAACTAAACATTACATTTAACCATCGGTTTATTCAATGTTTATTCAATTCGATAGCTCCCCCGATTTGGTTTACACTTGATCATAATGGTTATGTTAAGTCTTTGCCTATCTTTGGATAGAAGTAAATAGCCTACTGTGTACGTCTACTGTGTAAACTGTTGTTAGCACTGACGTGCATGGAATGCAGTCGGCACAATTGTGCTAGGTATGCGGATTTAAACGGTATTACTTACCTGACTTACTGGTTTTTACTCCAGGCGAATACAAATACGAATGGACGTTGTTGGAACATCCGACAGGAGATGGGGAACAGGTCGGACACATGGAGGACATCAATACAGCAAATCTCAAGTTGTCACAGGTAACATTGTTATGGAAGCGTTTAAACAACAATATACAAGGTTCAATAAAATACAATTAGACATGTGTATGCGTTGAAAAGAATAATATCGAGTGTATTGTGTATTGCCAATATGTTACTCTAGAACTTAAATTCAAGCTGTTAACACGAAAACATAACGATAATGTAAAACATTACAATATAATGTTTAACGTGTTGTAATAAATGTTCATGTTTATCTTTTTTCTATCTCGCGATTAGTTGGTGGCTGGTTTGTACATATTTAAAGTAGCTGTGTCAGCAGAAGGTAAATACGGCGACACGTTGGTTAACGTGACAGTGAAACCTCGTAAGTAATTTCCAAAGTGATTGTTACTCACCAAGACAATTGAGCTAATGGGAACATATTTTACCAAGGATGTCCTCACTGCGAGGATCCCTTGTGGCGATATGCTAAACCAAAATCCCCCCCCCCCCAAAAAAAAGTTGTCTTCGATTTAACACCCGTATGTTAATGCAGTGAGATGTGTCTTTAATGCCACTTTGCATCCCTGTACAAAAGTGGGATGTATCTTCGCAAAGCTGGGTCAACCATGTATACCGTCAAAGATTAAGAAGTGACATAAAGTTTTGGAGTTGTGCTTACATAAAAAAATATTACGACTGTATTATTATTTATTGTCGCAGATGAGATCTATGTATTTAAACCCTTGTTTCTTTTATTTTGTAGCTGCTCGAATCAACAAGGCCCCAGAAGTTAGCATTACTCCAACTTCCCAACAGGTCAACCAGCCAAATGATGTCGTTCTCGATGGATCCCGTGAGTATCGTTAATTTGCATACATTTTTAGCATTATATCTTTGTTCAACTATTGCAGTGTAAGGCTGACTGTGTAAACCTGCAAGCACACCAGCACTACTACTTCTTTGGCAATTCAGCTTCCTTGCATAATGTCTGTCAATCTCGCGATGAATGTAACAAATAGGCTGGATCTATACCTGCCATTTAATAACTATTATCCAGATTTTTGCGACAGGCTTAGCTGTCTTGTAGAAGTAACACCACATTTTAAACATGTATGACGTTTCGGTTTCAGTCGCAAGTACATGTATTTATGTAAGTTTTACCCTCAGTTTTCGTTGCATTTCAGAAAGCAAAGATGATGATAAGATAGTGAAGTACCACTGGGAGTTAGTGTCCGGTCCTCTAATAGACAACTCTGCTCAGGAGGCAAATATGGACAGACCAATGCTTGTGCTGAAGGATCTCAGTCCAGGAGATTACAAATTCAAGTAAGTTGGGCAAAACATAATTTTTCTCAAGTGTCGCAGATTCACAGTGTATTTTGGGCTAAGTGTACAAGCTGCAAAATAAATTTTAAATGTGAAAATTTACTAAGACAAACTTCATACAGCTGTATTATCACAGTAATCTAAATCCCTTTTGCATGCTATTGTCTTTAATCTGTAATGAATGATAAATTGAACATTTTATAGTTTTCTATCTGGGAAGTGGTCTCATATGGGTTATACTTGTAAATATTGTGGAATATAATGGATAAAATGTTTTCACGCCAATTTCTAAATTTTATTGCGTAAAAAATTATTCCAGGTTAACAGTGACGGATTCGGATGGAGCTACGAACTCCACCTTTGCTGACGTCACAGTTATTAAAGAAGTGGATTATCCACCCAAAGCAAATGCAGGATCCAACGTTATCATAAGTCTTCCACAGAATTCCGTAACGCTATATGGTAACTCCAGTACAGATGACAAGGGCATTGCTTCTTATGAGTGGAATAAGCATGAAGATAGCTTAACTGCTGATATGCAGGTGAGTGAATGGATTTTTTCCGGAGTGTTTTTCTGTTTTGGTCTAGAAGCCGCAATAGAATGATCCATTTATTGGTACATTGCAGTATCCTGTGTAGCGCTTCACAATTATCTTTGCTTTAATCTTGAATCTAATAATGATGGTTGTTTTGAGTTACATAAAAAAATTCTATTGTTTATCAGGGTGTGAGAACATCTGTCTTGAAACTGCAGAACTTACAGGTAGGAGATTATACCTTCACACTGAAAGTGACTGACACTGCAGGACAAACTTCAACTGCTGATGTACATGTTTTTGTTAAACCAGGTAAGCATGTTTTTGTCGCAGGCAATAACGTACAAGTTAAGTTTGTAAAACAGAATACAGTGTGCATGAAAATAGCCCCCACAAATATTGCTATTAGGTATTTGAAAAAATTCTGGTCTATTTAGGCTGTGCAAGGGCTTTAAGTGAGTCCCATAATGGCACTGCCATTCAAGAAATTTTCTTCTCCGTGTATCATACGCAAATGGATGAATTTCAACATGTAGTTATTTGTTTCAGAACATAATAAACCGCCCGTAGCAAAGGTCGGTAAAGATGTAACCATATTCTTGCCCAGAGATACTGTGATATTAAACGGGACCAACTCAACTGATGATCAGAAAATTTCCACCTACAAGTGGACTCAAGTCAGGTCTGCAAATAGTTTAGTGAATTATCCATGTCTTCATAAAAGATTTAATTTAAATCGTTATTTGGCATTAAATGAAAGGACATGTAATTTGCATAAGATTACCGAGGATGCTTTAGAAATAAGGAAACAAAATAAGGTCACCTTAAAATATGTTCTGCAAGTACTAAAAGAAATTTTCGTTTAAAAATTTTTTGCATAGTAACTGCATTCTGTACTTTTGTAATGTGTGGGAATATTTACTCCTCAATTGAAAATTCGCAGTTTGCATACCATCATGATCGATATGCTGTTTCCGATTCTCGTTGTAAAGTGAGATAAACATCGTAAACATTCTAGAAATATGATTTTTTACAATTTCAGTGGAGGCAAACCAGTACCAATAGAGAATTCTGACAGGGCCCTTGCAACTGTGTCCAAACTTTCCGTCGGGGAGTACAAGTTTAAGCTAACAGTAACAGATGAGGAGGGACTCCAGACATCTGCAACCATGACGGTTACAGTCAAAGAAAGTAAGTCATACGGATTCTGTATTGGAAGTCTACTACCTTTTCGCACACACTGCCTATTCAAGTAACAACCAACATAAAGCTGAAAAGTTTTACTGTTCTCCACAGGAGCATTTATTTGTGAAATACAATCATCGTGTGACAAATTCCGCACGGTGTTTACTGAAAATTGTACATTGAAATCGCAAAATTAATGGAATGTTGTTCATTTGCGTGACTTAGTACTCATACTGATACGACTGCCACCTGACATCACAGGCGCAAGAGAGAAAACTATGGACGGAAGCTTCCTTCTGTGGTGGCTTTTGTTTCACAAACTTTGCATTTGTATGTTTGATTGGAATACTGTATTTCTAAATCACAGTCTTGTATTCCATGAAATTTTAGCCATTGGGATCCATGACGAAGGAAAATAGTCCTCACTATGCATTCTTCTTCCGTAGAAAGACCCCGGTTTGTTTTGAAAATCATAATATAGAACAGTCCCATTGGCAAGCCACGAGCCCCACCAACCGTATGTTCCCACTGTCATAATACTGTGATCACAACTGCTAAGGAGTACCAAGTCAAACTTATCATCATTAGATTGCGAAAATGTAACGTCATTGCTTTCTGGGATGTTCTTTAAGCACCAATTGATATCATCACTGCATATTATAAAGTGAACGTTGCTGAAATGCTTTCTGTAATAGTTCATGGCTAACTTGATGTATTGCACAGAGGCAGTAAGTCTTCCACTTTGCCAGGCACCTCGTGTAGACATGTCACCTCTTCTGACATGGACACCCACAAAAGTTTTTGGCGCACTTTTAATTCCGCGTTTTGCCTGATCATGTTTGATGATCTTTTGCGTAAATTGTGACACTTTATCAACAAGCGTCTGACTAGGCTGAAGCATCTGTCGAACTTCATCTTCAATATCCCGAAAATACTTGTATGACTGCAAAAAACAACATATTTGAACGTCCAACGTTTTAGGTACTGCTTTATACAACCAGTCTTCATAAAATCCAGCACCTGTTTCCTTTATCATGGGTAGTGGAACGACTCCAGAATTAATTGCCATAGGAGCCATTTGCATGTATGATGTAGTGTTTGGAAAAATTTGAAGTAATTCCATGAAGTTGGGAGAGAATAGAACAGTCCTGTTGAGGATCCTGCCAATGGCTAAGCCAGAAACAAACTGAAAGATGAGGTTTCCAAGTCTTGTGTGTGTTGTTCCAATGTAGATGAAGTGTTCTCCAGGCCTGACACTGGAAAAAACTGGAACTTCGTTCAGTGCCTTCCATGCCTTCACTCTTGCAGCTAAGTTCTTGTCAGTTTCCTCTGGAGCAGCTAAGTTCTTGTCAGTTTCTTCTAGAGCACTATTTAGATCATCACTGCTGAATGTTCCTTCGAATTTAGGAATAAGGTGGACCCTCCGGTTCTTTTGCTGATCTAAGTTCACAACTTGCGTTTGGTTGTTGTTTTGTATGTTGATGTACACTACGTAGAATAAAGTCAACCCAGTTAAGAGTGAAGTCAGTCCACAAGCCAATGATGGATGGTAGTTGATGAGAACATTTTGAGCCAGAGACACCTCTGACATATTCGCCTTTGAAATACAATAATTGTTCTAAAGCGACAGATTTACCTATCCAGTGAATGTAGGTCACAATTTCAAAGTACAGGTGTAGTTCATTTCCATGCCCTGATTCGTGATCTATATCCCAATATGTGCATATGCTAATATAAGCCTTCAGCCTAATAAGTCAATATTGTGGGGGTATTCCTCGTTTATTTGAATAGCTGAAAAGAAATTAAACATTTAATGAATTGGTAACTAAGGAAACAAGGTGTCCTGATAGAGCACTGACCCTCATGCCTCCCCCGAATTTTTCCTAAAATGGTCTGAAATGGCCAGAAATGCATTTTCCCCAGTCTGGAGTCGGGGGGGGGGGGTCCTGGTCAACTTTTTCCTAGAATTGTCTGAAATGGCCAGAATTGCATTTTCCCCAGTCTGGAGGGAATGAGGGGGTCCTGGTCAACTTTTTGCAATGGCGGCCGAGAACATATCGTCCGATACATAGACCCTCATTGCTGAGGCATGAGGGTCAATGAAATGAATCGATTGCTGAATATCAATGCATATTTAACACTTTCTACTCAGTAGACAGTCGCCTCTGTGAGACACATACTAATTATGGGGTCCGTTTTGGTGATCTGTAGTGTATCAGGCAGTTGCCCTGTTCTTGATATATTGGAACAGATGTTCAAAATCTTTATCCATGTTTGCAGCTTGAACATACTTCCACAGATCAAGTCGTTGTGTATGAAACCATCTTTAAACTTAAAATCAAAAGTTGTTGATCATAATGAGAAAGTCTTTATGTTGATGTCAGATCAATATTTAACATTCATTTCATTCAGAGGGTTAACAGTACAACGCAAGACTAACAAGGACCAAGTATTGTCTGTACACGCAAAGGCAGAGCTAAGTTTAGCGATTGTTGCCCAACTGTTACCAGTGCTTAAAACGATGATGAATATAATTTAAAAGAATTGGTGGTGGATCAGTAACAGTTCGAGCTCAGCTTTGTGTACTGGAGAATTCCCTTACATATAAATTAATTTGTTATTTTTCTTATTTAGTGCCCAAAAATATAGCTTATTTCTAACAATGTAGGAGGCACAATGTAGCAAGTCAGTTGCAATGACTTGCAGATGGTTTAAATTACATTAACGTCTAAAGTGTTGCCGGTGTCCCAGGACATGCATCATGTAATACATAGTACAGTGACCTTCAGGATGTCTACGACGGCACCCTCAGGGCTCCGGTCAAGGAGAACCTTTGGTGTGAACGTTTAGCAGATGATGTGTAGAATTTAGTGTTAACTTAAAGAATACTTAGTTCACTTACTTTTCAATGTACCTCAGAGAGTACTAACCTGAATAGACAAGAAGACGGGAAAATTTCGTTATGTACATATTTATATTCAGCAAAGTGTTTCTGGCTAGTCCGCTAAGCGACGTTGAGCAATGATAGCTCTCTTCAAGTGGTGTTAAACTCCATGCTTTATGGAAAAGAGTTTCCCTGGCTAAGCCTCGTTTGGATAGGATTTTGCATATTATTGGTTTGTGGCCATAGTTGTAATAAGAAAACGTAGACAATGATTTTCTGAGCAACGTACAAAGGGCTTGGACTTAAAAGTTTCCGTATGTTCTCAATGGATCCAATAGTCTAATTAAAAAAGACCAGTTTCGAACTATCACTTTCATAAACAAACTTATCTAGATACAGATATCTAGTTATTATTATCAGGAACAGTACAGCTTCTGTTATCACCAAGTTGGGTTGGGATCATTCTGACCAGCAAGCAGTGCTCTTTATTAAACGCATGATGTTTGATTGTACAAATTGCTCCTTAAACCGGTGTAATTGCAGTTTTAAATTGATGGGACAATGTCTTCCAGAGAACATTAAGCAATGAACGATGACGCACCTTTGATGCCATAAGAGGTTTTGTAGGGGTAATAAAACAGGGCTTAGTGTCAACAAAAGTACTCCAAAAGTGGCATCAGGCAGTGAAGTCACAATTTCACATCACCAGGAAAACATAAATCGCCTTTAGTGCAGATTGGAGCTGAGAGTAATGTGAACATTTGTAGATGTTATCTCATAATGTTTTGGTTACATTCAATGTCATTGCTGCGTATTAGGCAGTGGAGTGAGAAATGGTGCCATGAGGAGGCTTTGTCAGTTCGATGAATTTGTATGTTGTGACGAGACTTGGTTGGCGTTAAATATTTTTAAAATTTCTTTTTTAACAATTGCAGTAAATCTTGGGGTTAAAGGTCAAACTCTTTGTCACTTATTTAATTTATTTCCAAAATGTTGATGTTAAAACTTGGTTCAAAATTGTGATTTGATTTTTAAATTTACATTGATATGTCTAAAACAGTGAGTTCAATGGAAAAATAATAATTCCAAACTTGTAAGTCGTTGTGATGTCCCATGTTGGTACAGGAAAGGTTCGAGAAAGGTAGTGGCGGCAAAACGGTGTAATCTAGAATTTTACAAAAGAAAATTATCACAGTTGAATTTTCGCGTTACGTTGTTTGACATGGAAACCGCCGGTATTCGACACCACGAATATTGATCACATCAAAGTGCTTTATGTTTACCAATAATTTTAGCTCTTATCAATGTCTTTTCATCTTTGTCGTGCCTTAGAGTGGTACTCCGCCTCTCTTTTAATAAAATTTTATTTCAGTCTCCATTGCTGTGTTTTATTTCAATTTCATTCAGTCACAACAGTCTTTTTATGTTATACATTTGCGTCTGTTATGGACATATTTCATCTGAGTGGACAAGCCTAATGTACATTCCTGGACATAAATTTATAAACTGCATTACATTTTGAGTAATGGTTCCATGGTAACCTAGGTACAAGATTCCAAGCACATGGTTATATTGGGAACTTTCCCACATCATGGTCATTATGATATGGGGAATATATCCAGTTTTCATCATTCTGGACTGGGTCACCGCTCCTACCAGCCTACAGGAATAAATTCAATCAAATTGATTTGTTGCCTTAACATTCCATTCCAGTTCAGGGTGGGACAGCATTTAGTACAATGGCCATTAAAGTGTGAACTGTCTAATAGATCCCTCGGGCCCTGGTAAGGGGAGCATTTTCTGGTGCAAATGTTAAGCAGATGGAAACATATTCCTTCAAGTGGCCTTCAAATTTGCAACCCATGCGTCGCACCAACACATCTGTAAGACATTTGCATGCGAACAATCTGATTTTGATCAGACGAGTCCAGAACCACGTCCCTTGGTAGATCAGTTGATATTAGATATGGCATTACTAATGGTAGCTGTCCTGTCTTTTACCCCGTGTACATACACTGATTTAACTGCACTGAAATGTAGTTTACATTGTTATCAAGGAGAGCTGATGTGGAGGTTGCATTCGCGGATCCAAGGGGGCGCGAGAGGCACGCCCCCCCCCCCGTACAGCCCAAATTTTCTTCGTTTTCATGCAGTTTTTGGTGATTTTTGCGTAAAAGTGGGTAAACATTGGGGCGTCCCAAGGTTGGCGCCCCCGCCCCCCTCCCGTACGAGAAATCCTGGATCCGCCAATGGATTACGAAAGTGAAAAGGTCTCCTGCGACAACAGATTCAAAAATACTGTTGTGTTAACATTCATTAATCTGAAGTTGAAACATGTTAAAAGCTTAAATGTGAACGTCTTATCCCACAAGTACCTGCTTCCCTTGAAAATGCACAAGTACATGGCTGCATGTCAACACCCACATACAGTGTTAGTCGAAAACGGGTGTCAATCAGAAATGACTCAGAGGATCATGTGCAGTCACTCCAAATCTGAAGCAGAGGGTACCAGTGGCTCCACGGAATTGACCCTGGTCCACAAAAAATACCAAACCAAGGGATGATGACAGAAAAGTCGTGTCTTGAATTGAGCATATATTTATGATGGCCATTGTGGCAATTAGTTTTTTATCACTAGTTTTTGTGGAAGAGCTTTTCACGAAATAATTTAAAGAAGAGAGGTGAAATGGTAAAAGATAACACAATTATGTGGGGACACCATATATAATGTAATGTTATCCAGACGAATAATTGTTGCGATATTTTCCTCGAACAGGACAAAGTTGTATAAACTAACGCAAAGGGTACGAAACATGCCGTAAATGTCTGTGTGCCCTTATGCGAACGTTCAAACGCACTCATAACATTCTAGACTTTATTGTTCATGCCGGTTGAACTTGGTGATATTTAGTTCCATTGTACAAAGCAGCGCCACAATAACAATCTCAGCACCAGAAGTAGACATAAAACGGATGTAAAGTCAGTGATCACATTACCATAAAGTCTGGTTCATTGCCGTGTTCTTACGCGTATTTTTATGTGTACTAATCACGATTGTTAGTAGATCTATTTATTGTAAAAATATTTATTTCCCAGTGGTGACTGCCAGTCCTAGGTGCTCGCTCTGTGATATAAAATAAATTTTCCTTTTTTATCTGTTTGCTTTTACTTCCTTGCACTTAGTTAGGCGGTCATTGCAATTGCTGCGATGGAACTAATTCCGACACAAAATAGGAACATGTTAGATGTTAGACTGTCAGATTCGATTATCCGAAGTTTTTTTATGTTTTGAACCAGATGTCGGCAGGACAATTTCAAAGGAGAAAACTGCGCATGCGTCAGAAGAAGAGAACCTGTAATTTGACTGTACCATTACAACATGTAAAATCCTTAACGAATCAGTGTTGATATTGGTTTTCTACGTGTACTTGTAGGTTTGACTGTGGCACGGGTATGGCGGGTATCTCCACGTCGAACCAGGTGAATCTCGGACAGTGGAACACGCTGACGGTGCATAGGAACGACTGGAACGGCTGGATACAGCTCAACGACGGGCCTCAGGACCGGGGAAGGTCAAGGGTAGGCATCGAAACTTGAATAAATTTGTATTCAGTCTTTGACTGCTTGTTTGACTTTCCTGTAAGTCTAATTCTTCATAAAGTATAACACGAAGTGCAATAACAAGGACAAATAAATTCGTATTTATGTAGGTTTCAATAATTTTCATTTTTTTATTATTTTTCAAGTGGCACGAATTCAGAAGCAACTTTACTAACCAGCATTAATATAATAATTTATTGTAAAAGACATTCCCTTTCAGCATTTTTGTAGTAGGTCAACGATACTCCAATTTCAAATTTAAAAAATGTCGGGATGCAAAGACTAGTGTGCTATTTCATTCGGCCGCACTTTTCTTTTCAACATTGATTTTACGATTTGTTTCAGGGTCTGTACTCGCGAATCACTTTCCGCCAAGACCTGTACCTGGGCGGCTACCGGAACCTGACGCTAATCGGCGCGCGCACGGGGATGCGCTGGGGGTTCGTCGGCTGCGTCCGGCGCCTGGAGATCAACAACCGACGCTACGACATGAGGAAGGGTGCGTTCGTCGGAGATGCGATCCATGGCGTAGATGTTGGTACGTAAATGCGTTACTTTTATAGACTCGACTACCTTTGTATGTTTATAAGAGTATCATGCTGACTGTAGGTCAGTTATGTCAACCAGCTTCTTCGTTGAAACTGGCAGTCTAAATTATTTCCAGCGTCATCGTTTGCTATTCGCTAAGCTTGCAGAGAGCTGCTTGCAAACTTTCAATTTTGGCAACTTAATGGAAAGGTACGTGCAAACGCAAATGTATGGTATAGAAATTTCACCAACCCTCCCACAGCCAGTCCCTATTGCTTTATGTGCATAAAGATAGTAATCTCGGGATTTGATTACTCACACCAGGTGCAAAAACACAAGTTTCTGTCTTACTTTGTTACTAAAACACTACTTGGACAGTACTTGGACCCGATCTAATTCTAGTACGTTACCAGACAATAATTCTCTCCTGGGAGCCAAGAAAAAATGTACATATGAGATATTGGAGTCGTATGTCATGACTGAGGTCTGTCTGTAACTACACTAATTATCACCCATGGGAAATCAGAGCAAGATTTGGTTTTCTAATGCTGTGGTTTTAGTGGCAGTGAACTCGTGTTCTTAGTGCTTATTTTTTTTACCTTTTCAGTCTATTTCTTGTCCACATTATACATCGCTTCTTGTATTCCATTTGTCGGTTACAATTTGTTTCTTTTTCGGTTGATTTCATCCACTGCAGCACTTCTCACTTTTAACATTTGGTATCTTTCCCATTCATTCATCTGCCGATATTGGTTAGAGTGTCCATTTTTTTGTGTTAAGCGTTATTAATTTTAGAGAACAATTAGCACTTTAGTTCATAGCAGATTGATGCAACGTAATTTAATTAATCAAGATGCATGTAATCTGCTGCTAGCTTCCAAAGCAGTGATAACCCTCTTTAACTAAACATTGTAAGCATTTGATGAATAATAGATTTTTATGAGCCACAGTACTGATGTCAAGCTATATACCGCAGGACCTAAATTGAGATTTATTCTAACCAAACGACTAAGCGGTTGGAAAACAGCTTTTACGGTAACTTTATTGTTGTTCTGATTGACTCCCTTGCCTTGTCGTGTAGTAAGATGAATAATCAAGACAGCTCTTGAAGAAGACAACTCTATTGTCCCATTTACTTACAAACTTCGTGAAATGGTAAGTGCTGACTGAGGGTTTGGTCTGACGCGATTTGTCAAACGATTAATAAAGAGAGTGATAATGCAATGCAATACTAAGGGATTTATGTTACGGTGAGTAGGAACCAACACGATATGGCCCTGAAATAAAGAAGGAACGAGTATTATCCTGGCAGCTAAAGAGTCTATCGCTGGAGTGAACAAGTTTGAACAGAGTTCACAGCCATGCACCCTGACCTGGTTCCCGGTTCTTTTTTTGAGCTCATGGATGTTTTAGGTCTTGGGTCAAAGAAGTCTATCGACGCATGCGCGATAGACTAAACAGGTGTCGCTAAGCGGGGACGGATCCGGGATTTCCGCCATGAGGGGGAGTCCAATTACAATTCTCGTAATAAATTGTAAGGTATGGGCAAGCCCCCCTCTCCCCATACAAATGAACAAAACTGGAGCTGTAGAAGGGGCGACTCTCCTGCGATCCGCCAGTGTTGATGAGATAATTGAAACTCTTCAAAGTTAATTGGGCAGTCCAGACAGATTTACTCATCCGCTCTACCAAACATTGAACTACAGTTCTATCTCACTGATGCTCGATGTTTACGGCTTGACATCTTTGGGGGAAACATTAAAAATGTTAACCTTTTAATTTTCATTTCATTCATGACTAATTATTACATAAACAGAGATACTTTAATTTTTTCCTTTAAAAGTATCAAAAGTTATCCTGAAAACCTCGAAGTGAATCCGCCACTGTCTCTTCCCTGTCCAGGAATCGAACCCGGGTCACTTGCGCAATAGAACATTGTGTTAACCACTACGTGAACTGCTCTCACTGAACCAGAAGGGTGTACCAAACATTCTGTAATATCTTTACGTCATGTGCTGAAGGCGACACCAGCTTCTGGGGAAAAGGTTTTTTTTCCAAATTCCATGATGTTGCTCTTTACAAATTGGAGACGGTCCTTTTCTTTGTAAGAATAGCTGGCAGCACCAAGATTAGGCCCAATTTACAGTTCTTGCCGCAGAGAAAGGGTTAAAGCAAAATTTCCCCCTGTTCGTAGGCGTGCTGCTGGCCTCGTGGTTCCTCCACGTCTGTGAGGCGGAGACTCCCGAGGAACTCGGCGACTTCACCTTCAGCAACTGTGTCTGGATGATCTGCATCACCTTCCTCACCATAGGCTACGGAGAGTGAGTACTGTCTGTCTGTCTGTGTGTCTGTATGTCTGTCTGTATGTCTGACTGTCTGTATGTATGTCTATCTGTCTGTCCGTCTCTCTATTGTTGGGAGGTAAATCCCCCTTGGGGCTCTCGGACCAAACCAAGCTTCTCTCTCTCTCTGGATGATCTGCATAACCTTCCTCACCATAGGCTACGGAGAGTGAGTACTGTCTGTCTGTTTCTCTGTTTGTCTGTCTGTCTGTCTGTCTGTCTGTCTGATCCACATTATCCTCCTTTCTATCGGCTACGGAGAGTAAATTCTACTTGCCTGTCTGTCTTTTATCTAAGATTATTAATATCGTGTATCTGACTGCACGTTATGTATTTGAGTCTAAATCTAATAAAATCCATTAAAGTCAAGAACCAGGTCCAAGAGATTCATGAAAAAGTCTAATTCTAATTCAAGCGTAACTTGTATTTCAAGAACTGCTTGATTGAACGCCCTTTTTATTTTCAGTATAACGCCGTCAACACCGAGTGGTCGCGCCATCGCGGTGCTGCTCGGGATATTCGGCGTTGGTTGTACAGCGTTACTGATTGGACTGGTGGCTCAGAAGCTGGAGCTCTCCCGCAACGAAAAGTGAGCGTTTATTTTTTATTCGATATTTGACTTGTTTAGGCAGTTCATGTGGGGCTTTCGGGAGAGCATGTCAACTCGTGAAATGCCTATCATTTTGGAAACGAAGAGAACAAAGAACAGAACAAAAGAATTTTACGCTGTGCTTTTGATGCACTATTGTTAAACTTTTGATACGAATTCCGTGTACTGTGCTCGATCTGAAAACCTTGGGTTTAGTGGGTATTTGAGACAGGTACTTGTAACAGGCTACCTGTTGACACCAATATACGGTGCTCATATTAAGCAGAAAGCGGGTGAAGACTGAGAAGTGACTGAGTATCGTACCATGCATGAGCATGAATAAGCACGCAAGTGATAGATCCACCCTGGCCTTGAAACCCTAAGTTAGATTCACCCTATGTCTGAAGTGATGGGTACCAGTGGCTCCAAAAAGGATACATAAAGATTTAAATAAATAAATAAATAAATAAATAAATAAATTAGTGTTAAATAAATATTTAATACTGAAATGACCAAAAATTGTGACACCCGTTAATGCTACTAGTACGCTAATTATTTCAGTGATTTTAAAGATGTTACATTCAAGCGAATTCTCTGTAAACTGGTGTTTTCAGTACCCTGTACCATGCTAAATCATCTAAATAAAGTTCCTATCATTTTGGAAACAAACAGAACAAATGAGAGAAAGAAAGAATTTCACGCTGTCATTTCGACGCGCAACCGTTCTAAAATGATAGGAATTTTACCCTATGCATAGAAATAAAATAACTGTAAAGATATTGACATGTTAAAAAGGAGCTTTAGAACTTCTTGACGTAGATGATTATTTACCACAATAATACAATACTAAGATAACCGAATACAAAGAGAACTGACTTTTGTTCTTTGACAATAATGTTGTATAATTCACAGGAAATGCATCATATCCTATTGTCTATGATGCATTACAATTGTTATCTTTAAGGAAATGCATCATATCC
>JBCAUI010072882.1:0-19916 GCA_038406195.1 Haplosyllis anthogorgicola | reverse complement strand
TTGAGAATAATGGTCACAGCAACATAATATTTGCTGGGCATTCATGGGGGACATAGGTGCATAAGACTGTCAAATATAAAGTCTCTGTGATCATTAGTGTGTTCAGGGTGAGTGTACACAGACGCCAACAACAACAATGACGACAACAACAATGATGCCGGACGATGGACAAATCATGATTCTATAGGCTCTTTTGCATATATGCCAAATGAGCTAAAAATGGATCAAGCATTGCCTCAAAAGGGGTTGTGTGGCTTCACCTTTATCTGGTGCAGTTACAAAAATATTAATTATCATTACACTATGTTTAATTTTTCAATGTCAAACAAATGTCGCACCAATCTTTCCTAATCTCTCTTCAGTGAAATATGCATGTGCCAAGCACGGTCCCATTTAAATTAAATAATTAACCTGTATTTTGTCATTTTCATCAGCTCTTGACCTACATTTGACACTGACAGTAACAGGCACTGACTTTACTTAAGTTTTAGTTCCTGTTTACACACATAGAAGTCAAAGTTGCGAGGTCGTAATGACATTGCTTCCTCTTTTCTTTACCTTGTCCAATAAATTAGCATTATGCCAAAGAGCCTATAGAATCATGATTTGTCCGTCATCCGGCATCATTGTTGTCGTTGTCATTGTCATTGTCAGCATCTGTGTACACTCACCCTGACCACACTTATGATCACAGACTTCATATTTTACACACATAGGCACCTATGTCCCCCATGAATGCCCAGCAAATATTATGTTACTGTGACCATTATTCTCAAATTGGCAGCCATATTTGTATTTTTCTTTTATTCTTGCTCCTGGACAGGCATTTGATGGAACAAACTTCATATTTGACAGTCTTATGCACCTTTTTACCCTCTTTATTTCTTGTAAAAAGTATATTGATGCCACATATATTTGTAGTTTGGTAGCCTTATTTGTGTTTTTCATAGATTACATATTAGAGATTTCATCTGACTTAGGTTTTCTTAGTTTTTTTGATAATGCCTAATGAGCTCAGGTCCATCTGGACCTATTTTTTCTTGGTGATAATTGGTTATAGATTGTCTTTGATTTGGATAATTTCTTTGAAACTTTAAGACCTTGGAAGTGAGTACGCTGATTAGAGTGGAAGTGGTATCTAAGAAAATAATTGAAAAGAAGAAAAAAAAGGAAATTACTTCTTAAGTCGTTATTTATGTTTTTATGTGTGATATAACTTCATTGTGAAACGTTTTGGAGCCACCTCAACTTAATTAGTGGTTCGGATTTCAAATTAATATCTCAATGTTGGCACACATATTATTTATACCCAATGTTTTATTCATGATAATCCCATACGCGTGTTAATTCAGCTTGAGTTTCATAATGGTGTATTGAGAAAAAGTTGGCTTTTATATGTCAAGAGGGTCTTTTTAATTTCCTTTAGGTGAAATTTTACATTCATTTCATCGTGTAAACCTTGGGTAATCTGCACACATTCGTTTATTGATGCCTTTCAACTACCTGAATGGAATTAGGAGTTTTAATGACATTGTCATGTTTGGGATGGGGTCGTGGTTGTGTTTTCATGTAAAGAACTCAAGTCACTCTCTAAATCCCTAATCCTGTCAATTATGTGTATTTTGTGTATGCACTTGAAGAGCACAGCACTCAAAACTATCATTGTACTGTTAAAATGAAAACATCCCAATGATAATATGCTTTCTTTGCAATCTAGCAGAATGTATTTGGACAAAATCCAAACTTACAGAATGTATTTTCAATTTTGAATCGCTTCTGACTTTGAATTATGGGATTGTTACGAATGTTATTAAAATACTAGACCATTTGCACATCATTGAATTTTCGATTGTTAACAACTTGCAAAAATTTGATGAAAGAAAAAAGACATGGTAGGCATGTCCAGCTGATATTTATAATCTCCAAATTCGTTGAAAATAACTAAGCAATGTGCACTCACCTTTTTCAAAACCTTTTATTCTTCAAATAAATTCCGAATTTGATTTCCGTAATGTTCGCTCTTTGAAATCAGTTGGCTGCAATGAGAAATAATTTCTCACAATTAACAGTTACCTGAAAGACATTTACTGCCTTATGTTCACATTTCGGACCTGTTTATAATGGTCCTTAAGAGGGTACAGAAAAGCTTATTATTAGATTTATTATGTTTGGTCACCAGTACTTGAAGTTCCACTTGAGATTGTGTTTGTGCTCATCTAGAAATCTTGGAACAGATATGATTTGTTTACGATGGTCAGTTGTAGATGTACAAAAGTGACCATTTAAGGACAAAAATTCTTCCAGTTACCAAGTCCGTAAATACACTGTGTTCATAATACACAAATGAGGGTGGACCATCCTTAAAAGTACTAAAAACAGCAATGTACAATGATATTGATCATTGAGCCTGTTAAACACATGTTAAAGATTAAATATAATCTACTAAGAGATTATATCTGCACATTAAAGCTGTTATTGAATTAGGTATTAATTTAAACTTAAGTTGTACACCTACAGTGTAGAGACTGATTAAGTATGATATAGTGTGAAATGAAATTTCTGAGGTTAGAAGATTCATACATTTGCCTTTGTGGGCGTTACAGTCTAGAATAGCAAAAATGAAGATATTTTGGTAAAATTTTGGTAAGGAGTGATTGCACCGGCCATGTGTGGCATGTTTTGGTTACTCCTATTCCGATAATTGCAGAGGCAAGATTCACATCAAGGTTGGGTGATTTCTATGGGGTAAAGGCTTGCAAATTTCATTTGACGACCAGCACCGGTCGAAAACTGGTATGATAAGTGCAAAAACCTTAACCATTACAGTCCAGAACGGCCATGGTGATGTCTGAGATTTCCCCTACAATGACAGCAGATTTCACATTTCAGCAATGCGTCTTGTAAACGTTTAAATTAAAACCTAGCTCGTCTAAATTAAATTCTTTTATGAGCAACCATTGGAATAATTTTGAAGATGTTCACACAAGTATCTTATGTTTTGATAAGATGTAGAGGTTTTGTATTAAGGTGCCAATAGCTGTCATACCAATGACCGATACCGTAAATTATTGATATGGAAATTTTGCAATAATGTAAAAACTACTTTGCCGCCAAGTGTTGATATATCGATATTTAATTATTAGGATGAATTTGTATCAGCTATTTTTAGAAGGGTAAAGTGTGTCTTTGTGTATGACACAAGATGCCATAAAGAAAAATCATGCCTATTTTAAGTTGCAGTACCAGTACTGAGGACAAGGCAGCCTTGTGGCTGCATATCAATCATATTGACACCTGTATTACTATTTTCGCGGAAACAGGCATTGTCGGTCGGTCTCAAGAGATCAGGAAATTACGCACCAGTTTTTAGAAAAAATAAACGTATTTCTCCGGTTACGTAATATTACTACATAAACCAATTTCAATTCAATGGATAACAAGCTGTACCGATTATAATAGACTGGGGGATGAAAAATAAACCTTGAACACCGTGACTTCCCATAGAACAAGTACCAGCCTCTACATAAAACATATATTGGCATTGAAATTACCAAGGAAATTCGTTTGCATGCTTGTGCCATAATTTCTGCATGCTGGGAGAAAATTAAAGGAAAGTGCTTTGTATCTGCTTTAACCTGTAATTTTGCATTGACTATAATTAGGAAAAATACTGCAATGCAACTCCCTGCGATGGGTAATGAAAAGAGCCACAGTACTTATTAAATTGGTCATTAACTTTCTTATTAGTATGCATGTCTCAGGAAAGAACGTTTCCTTTCAACAGACGATTTAGCTTTCAGAAATCTTACATTCTGGAAAATTTTAATGTAAAATATTTATTCCAGTTTGGGCAAAGTTTGAATTGCAGTAATTTGTACTAATCTATTGCAAATGAAAGTGAACATTTGGGGTCAGAGCATCTTGAGCATTGTGGTTGACAAATGATATATTTCCTCTATTGAAACTTGGTGCTTTCTATTCAAAAGCACATTACTTGGCTGAGTTTGCTAATAGCACAAATGCTATTCGTGCATTGTCATCTCTCTTGGCATTAAACCTGTTTAGCGGAAATGGAAGAGCCAACAATTGTCCAAATGTGCCCGAGAAAAAGAGGCTGAAGTCAAATAATTATGATATATCATATCATGTCGAATGTTTAAATGGGACCAACACCTGTAATAGCTTGTGGGGGGTAAACCTTACCAACAATGGAACAAGTCTTAAAAATCCTTAAGCAATGTATGATTTACATTCGGATACCTGTCTTACATGTATAATAGGGTGTTTTAATTCTGACATCCCACAAATATTGTACCTGTGGATTTTTGTAGTTACGACAAGAAGACTGGTATTGTAGAATTACATAGTATTCCAGGAGACTTCACATGTTGACAAATACGTGTCAAATGGAAAATTACTATATTGGAATAATACGCACGCATTGGAATAATGTCATTTTCTGCCTTGACAACTTTGACGAAAACATATAATATTGCTTTGTGATTTGAAGATGATTACTTATGTAATGCACCTCGAAAATATCTCAACTCGATCCGAAGCAGATTGAATCAGGGATTTCAAAGCATTTCAGTCGACAAACATTATGAAAGATATTTGAAAAATTATAGACGTAATCGTATTAAGTAGTTTGTACAGTGTAATTGTAATCAGGGTAATATTGTCATTTATGCCAAACTGATAACATTCAACAACGTTTACTGTTGCCATTACGAACAGTAATAACCATCACAGTAACTGATAGTCTCCTATGGTCAATGTTCTGACCTTTACTTGACCTTGGCGTTACCTTTGACGTGGTAAATGAACATTAATTTGTAGCTAATGAAAGCAATATTGCCGCTCTTGTATTATCATTCGATTCAAGGCCAATAATAGAAGAATGTGTGTCCAGACAATGCTTGAAATCCTGAACATCTAAAAATGGGAACATTTGATGTGTGATAACTGTACTGAGACCGTAATTTTCCTTTTTTGGAATGGGTAAGATTGAGTACCTAATGGTTTTACAGATTGTCAAATCATTGAGAGACGGAAGACTTTCATTTGGGAGAGGTTGTATGTAATGTAATCGTTATGTTCATCTAATTATGCCGATGAAAGTATAGCCAATTTTCACTGCACACTTTAAAATTAATAAGAGCGAAGACTAATTTATGAACGTTTCTCCACTCTGCTAATTAGGATATCACTTGTACTTTTCGCATCTCAGCTCTCATGAACAGCTTTATGAAAAAGAGAGAACATACCGTGCAGATCAGAACTAGCGGATCTATTCATCATTGTACGTCAGAAGAATTCCTTCACCTCAGCATGTATGTTAACAACTGTCTTTACTGATTTAGGCAACTGCCATTTTTCATATGCCCTTCCGTTTTTTGCATGCCCAGTCAGTCGTTAAGAAAGGAAACATCATATAACTGTCCATCTGTCTGTCTGTCTGTCTGTCTATCTCTGTCTGCTGCTCTGCCTCTCTCTCTCTTCCCCCCTCCCCTCCTTTCCAGACACAACCCACCCACCATCACATAGACCACACTTAAAGATTTCCCCAGGTGAATGAATTGTTGCTCTTTGATTACCTGAAAATCAGGTGTGAAATGAACACCATGGAAATGTCCGGTTTTTGTGCCAATGAAAATAGCTGCATTAAAAATAAATATTATTATTACGGAGGAGGAAAAAACTTCTAAATTAATATCTTTTCACAGCATTATGAATCCTTTTAAGGAGCCTTGTATTTACACTCAAAAAAGGTATTATACCACAAGTACCATTCAATACAATTTGATGTGAGATGAAAATAAGTACAAAATTATTTTGACAAGTATTCATCTTTATCACTCATACCACACCATTGAATATTGTACATTAGCCTGTTATAATTGTAATAATATTTTAAAAATGTAAAACGCTTTCAGTGAAAAGTAATGTCTTAATTTTGGAGTGTACGATAATGTAATAGCAGATTCTCAATTCTGAATTTAAAATAGATTTTCCTTGTCAAATCCGAGAAACATGCATTGTTTCATTGTTTCATTGTCACATGCAACGGTACTTTGTTATTGACAAGCTTAACTTGTAATGCACTTATGCCAAGATAACATAAGTGGCCGAATTTGCTACTTTGGCAACTTGTTTCTCAATTATTTTTAATTTGCTTGTGAACATTTTCAGAATATAAAAGAATAATAAAGGAAAAATGATTCTACTGCATCAGAACCACAAGTGCAGACTTCCATGTCTGTCTCCAATAATGTACTTCAACCCAGAGTTTTTAATACAAATATGGGCACTAAAAGGGACCATAAATAATAAATAGCACTTGCCTTTTACTGTGAAATCCAAACCAGTGTAATTTCAAAGACCTGAGTTCATGTGATGGAGATATTTTTGTAATCCTTAAAACATTCAGAAGAACATTTCTTGTATTCATGTATCCTTGTTTGATTGTTTACTTTTACTGAAGACCTTCAATGTTTATCTTTATTGGTTATTCATCCATTTCTATTTATAGAACTGTGCTACCAACAAAAAGAGAAATTTCATTTGCCTTTTTCATTGCCAAAGCAGGACCCCAAATTTATTTTGTCATGGTTATATCCATGTGTATGTTTATTTCCAATGGTTTTCACTTGGTACAGTTACATATGAACCTCACTGTCTGGTAGATGCAGTGCTTATGTCCCTTAGAGGTTTATGCTTACTCACTCATTTAGGGCTCTCAATGTCTGTGGTAGCTGCCTGCCCAGCCTGCCATCCAAGCAAGTAAAGCAAGGGAGGCAGCACAAGCAGGCGGCCAGTGCAATGCCTTCTGTAAAGCAGAATACAGTAAATATTAAATTGCTTGTTGGAAGCATTCTCCCTTGACTATTGTCTTAATCTTGTACACTACAGAATGTCATGATATGCTTCCATTAACATTTACGTTTGTATAGGATATTCAATTCATAGTCTATTATAATTTATGTAGTCATTTTTTTTTGAAACAATACAGAAGCATCACAAACTTATTTAATGACATTAATCCTCAAAAGGCCCAGCTGTTGTGTTATCATAACAAACAGTGATAATTCTAGACAGTTTTGACACTGATATTTGAACAATTAAAGCTAATCTCCTCTTCACAATGTGTTAGAGCTCCTGATATGGGACTAAAATGATTCAGCCTTATTTGTTGTGGGTAAAGTGACACATGATTGTCAATTAAATATCAGTCTACAATTGTGTGTCTTTCTCAGAAGTAAATGATGTCTATTTCATACATTTATTGGGAAGTTTTCATTGGCAGGTGGAAGGTTGTGCGAACACAACAGTAAATATTCACAATCTCATAAGACAGTAAACAAGAGACTAAATGTCCAAGAACCATAAGACAGTAGCTACATTTCTTTCAAAGAAACACTGGAATCATACTTTATGGATGGATTACCAGATACATAAAGCTTTAAGAGTCCAAATAGATTGGATGATACAGAAAGGTTTACATAGGCTGGATAAGGGCTGTGTGTTTGTTCAGTGAATCTGTAGCTGCATGTATCATGTCACAATAAACAGTGTACTCATTTATCAATGTGACATAATTATCATGGATAGAAGCCAAATCATAGAAAATGAGCATTGATATTGTAAATATGATACACTGTGGGATAAAAGTTACACAACAGAGTTTGTAATACATAGATTCTAGACACCAATACCATTTGCATAATTTTGTTGGTGTGATTTTATTCTTTGCGTCAGTTGGATTTTGATTAGAATTGTAATTGTAGAATTAATAATTATTTTGTCTCCGGAGTTCATAGAAAAGCCTCCACAGTGTAGTAAAAACCGATAACAGTGAATACCATAAGTATTACTTTGAGTCTTAGCAGATAAATGAGAATGGTTATTTAATTTCACTTCAACATCGCAGATATACATTCATCTTTTGCTTAATGACTGTGTAATGTGTCATTGCCTATCATGCTTAATTTAACCGATCTGAAAAAAATATTATTTCAGGTGTTCTGAAATTGTAGTTCTGTAAATACCAAGAAAAAGTTGTGTATGTCAAGATGCATAAAGGTTTCTTATGTGTGGGCATTTATAACATTGATGTTATCTTTGAAATTCCTAAAATTTAAATTTATGACAAAATATTTTATGTTAAAAAAAGTTTGATTCTATTGAAAAGGAAAAAGCGGTTATTGCTACTTGTTATTCCTCTTTAGTACCGTTCAAGTGGTTTATGTCTTATGCACAATGGGTAACATTGAAAGAGGACGGTACTTTTGTTGTTAAACCTTTTTCAGCCTATTGCCATCTTGTGACGACAGACATGTGTCATCGCACATACCTTGCCAGGAGTTGTCAGTTGAATTTTGATCTTGTTGCCCCAAAGATGATTGTTATCGCTAGAAATTTTCGAATTACCCAGTCTAATTTACCAGCTTTTCTTTCTAGAGAGCCATAAGTTTTAAAAAAAAACTAGGTCACTGTGACCAAATTTACACGTTGTGTATATTCTTTTCCTGAAGAAACACCACAGCAATATCTACTTGTGAGTTCAGGTTGAACGGACAGCCATGTTTTCATGCTCTTTCCGGTCCCTTTTCATTTGAATTGCACAACCTCTTAACTTACCATAAAATTCCCTTTTGAATTAATTCCACTTCTCGAATTACTTTCTATAAGAGTCGTATTTACCACAGCATGGGATCTCAAGTAATTCCTATGAATTAGGGAGATCTCTTAAAGAACTTTTTTCGTCATCATCGGATTTGAATTAGAACTGATGACATTATGTTGTTTGACATTATGTCACTTGCCCCCAGTAGATGTGAGACACGCTTTTTAGAGCTCCTTTGCCATATTAGGCCTAATCGCTTGAACCACACAGACTTAATTTATACGGGAGCTTACGGGAGCTTGTATTACGTGCTTTAATACCTCATTTCATATTCTACACTGTTACAAATTCAGAAAACGAGTCATTTCCTTTAAGAGTATATTAAGCAGATCATATCATGCGTCACTTTTCAAAAGGTACTGCCTGATCTGAAGAGTTTAATCTCGCTTTTTCATTTTCTCGCTCGCAACGGTTATTTTGTTGTCCAACTGTAGTATTGGTATTTGTGATCCATCGCACAATCACATAGCATTTTAAAACACAATATCGGTTTGGTAAAAAATAAATGACTTTTAACATTAGGCAGTAAATATGCTTTCACCAACACCAAATTTTAACAGTGATCATGAGATCAAAGAATTTCTAGCTAACTTCAACACAAACTTAGTTTGCTCGCATAGCCACTCTTTTTCAACCCCAATATGGTTCAGGTATTTAAATTATTCTTGCCGTCGGCCACAAATAGCCTCTGTAAAATGAGCTAAAGGTATGTTTCCTATTCAGAGACGTAAAGAGAACCATCATTAGCCTTGTTGAAGCTAATGATATCTTTATAAAGTCCTTCGTGGGCTTGAAATGATCTGACAATATGATCACCTTTGCGCCGGAATCATGTGTATCGTGTTTTCGTAAAAAGATGGAGGGTGAAAGGATGTAATGTAAATGTCATAATTTGATCTTCAACCGTGATTAGTGTCCAAGGTTGATTTTCTAGCTGCCACTGTTTAATAAATAATATTTATATATGGAAGAAACGTGGAAAATTAATAAATAAAATAAAAATAAGAAATACGGCATTTGGGGGAAATTATGGATTTTATATTATTCCAACGAAAATATTCTCACTGAATACACATGTATATTTCAATAATTTTGTCACATCTTTTGAATGGTCAGCTCAGAGCCCCACATAATTCAGAATCAGAGTTGTTGGCAATAAAATAACTCGGAAATGTATTTCTATCAAAACAGACATAAAAAGACAGTGTTTAATGAAGCAGATAACCCTGTTGTGTTTAACTCTGTATGAAGCAGTTATCCTTAATTATCAGCTATGCTGTTTGTTTTTCCCGCGGCTCTTTGCATTGATGTATGACATTGTAGAAATCGACATAAAGGATTGAAATTCATTATCTAACTGCTTATGTGGGATTTAGATAGAGAGTATATTAGGCCTGTATCTAATCTCTATCAATTTTGGACATAAGGCCAGACTTTTTTTATTTGTTGGATTACGTTTCCCGCCGCCCTAAAAAATCAAGAAATCAAAAAAAAGAGAAAGAATCAGAGCCCAAATAATACAAAATTGTCACTTTCCATCACTTCCATGAACATCAGTTGGAAAAATTGTTCATCAATTTTGTGTATTTTAATCAAAATTACAAAAATGTACAGCAAAGTCAATTTTTATTTTCATTTTTTTTCCGCTGGCCGCTCTCAAAAATTTCTTCCATTGATAAGTAATCCAACAAATAAAAAAAGTCTGGCCTAAATTGGAAAAACCGTCCCCTCACCTTCTCTTCACTACACCAAGGGAGACACAGACATCATGGCCTTGTTGCAGCATACTTTTTTATTCAAAAATCTCAGATAAGAACAAGAACTGACTTGTCAATTGGAACCATAAATCGTAATGCGACCTATTGATTAACCGTAATTGACTTACTCATGCCACATTATAACTCGTATAATTATGTCTATTGATCATGAAATTACGGGTCAATCACATGTAATGTTACAAATAATTGCGTTTAGTGATAAAGTCAATAAGTCTCGAATGTAAACACAAATAAGTCAACCGAGCAGTGAATGATAACCGCCTTGTAGTTAATGTCCTGACCTTGACTTGACCTTGGCGTGACCCTTGACTTGGTAAATGACAGTAATGAACATTAATGTGCAGCTAATGAAAGCAATACTGCCACTCAACTATTAGGAGTTGGTTTATGGCCAAACTTTTCTTGGTGCAGATATCAATATAAATATTCTTCTTTCGCAGAGGGTCAATATTTGAAAATTCGGTTTGTGTTTGTAATGGCGTTGTGGTTTAGCCCCTAATACCTAAAGTGTGCTATAACGTACGTATGTAGAAGTCTTTGGGTCTGGTCGTTTAAAGCTCCATTAATAAGTCTTTATTCTTAATCTGCACAATCTGAAAGATCACATCCTCAGCAAGCACCAAACATTGTGAACTATGACCAAAAGTATAAATTCCTAGGCATCTAAATCTCTTTTTATCAGGACAGATCTTTGAGGTGTCTCTTTATTCCTGTACATGTATGTGTTTACAAAACTCTTTATACCCAGTGCCGTTTGCTTAAAGTGATCATGTTGCATTTCTCAGCATGACTGCCAGAAGAATATCAATCTTTCAAGTTTTGTTTTTGGTAAATTGCAATTTCAGTGTTTGATTCGAATCTTGTCTCAGTAACCCCAACCACGTACGGAAGCAACAGTTGCAACATTTTCAACAGTGAAATATAATTGCCAAAGTAATTTAAAATTGTCAGATTTTCAATGTTGAAAATTATAATTATCTCGACGTTATGTTGTTTCATTTTGGTTTCCATTACTGTTTCGAGGATACAAAAAGGGTTAAGTCTGACAACAGTACCCTTACGGAAATTGTATCGCTTAACATTTTGTATTGCTGTCACTTATTTTGAATTGTTCATACTTGTTTTGTTATTAGTTTCGGTTTGATTAATGTCTGTAATACGTAGATCGTGGATCTGGTGGCAGAAGTAACTAACTCATCACTTTATGCTCATGACCATGAAGTTATTAGAGAAGAACAAACCAGAGAACATGAGGAGGAGAATCAGTCTATCTATTAATCATTGTGCTACATCTGTAGGATTCTTGCACCTCAACGTGTATGTTAACAACTGTCGTTACTGATTTAGTGAATGGTTACTTTTACAAAACCTAGCTTCCAAGATCAGGTGTTGAACGAACATCATCAAGATCAAAGGATTGTGGTGGCAATTTCGATGCTGCATCTAATGGTGGAAAGAAAAGGAAAGAATGTCTGTCTGTCTGTCTGTCTGTCTGACGCACACACGCTCACTCATTCCTCAAACCTGCCTGCTTACACAGGAATTTGATTCACTGATTGAACTCAAACAGATTGAAAAGAATAACATTCCAAACAAGCATAAATCAAGTGATTAGAAGGTATAGATCCTTACCTTGACATTCTACATCGCTTAGATCCATTTAAGGTCATTGTTAACAATGCATCAAGTAATAGAGAAGTTACATTAATCACAACAGTAATCTCCTGGTATAATCACAAGTCTCGGTCGAAAACATCCGAACAAGTGAAAAATAATGGATAAAACTAATAGCAGTTTGCCAGTGTTGAGAATACCACACAATGGTAATTCCAATATGACACGCGATAGTACTTTTATGATTGACCACTCTGTGGGGCTGTGATGCCAAAATACCATAAGTGGTTAGAATTAGCTCTATTTGTATTGGCAACTTGGTTTCCTGCCTTGTTTTTGACCGTTGCGTGTGAAAATGGTCAGTGTATTATAAGCCAATAAAAGCGAATAATTCAACTCTGATGAGAAACATTATTCCAAATGTCTGTCTTCCAATACAGCACTTCAAACCACAGGCAACAAGCCAAAGGCTTGCCCATAAATTTTAGAGCAAGACTTCGGTGTTGTGAGAATTTGGCTTTCGAGCACTATTGTCTTTACTTAGAGTTATGCTGTAATGTAAAGGAGCATTTCAATGGGAAGAAGTCATAATTTTAGGCAGTTTTACCCGTACACATTTAAAAAATAATTGTTGGACCAAGGTCCATTTTTGGGACCAACTACCCTATCTTGGTTTTGACCGCCCTGATGGGGTTTGAAGCCAGGGTGGTTCCCACGCCTGCACTCTTACTTGGTTGTGCGCAATGATTGTTCGCTCCATCTTTACATTATAAGCAACAACTGTAGATAGACTCATCTAAGCACTTAATAAAAGAATAGATACAGCAATGATGCAAAAGAATTATATATAACTGGACCATAGATTATAATGATACAGTGTAGCTAAAAGACAGTGGAATTTACGAACCTATCCAAATGTCTGCACGAGAATGTGCAAATACCAACAATTTTATCGCATATAAAAAGCTCTCCAGGCCGCAAACAATAATCCCAGGCCCAATCTAAAAACGATTATAAACGGTACATATCTTCTTTGCAATTATACTTTAAGCCATGAAATCCCCAAGTAATGAGTTTGACTTAAAAGCTAAGCGTATTCAGCCTGTTTTGATGAATCCCTTACAAGTACATGGTACCTGACCATAAAACCTCATAAAGTAATACATTACAAAAGTACTTTTCAGTACGTTTCTCCAGTTGATTGTTTACATCTTTTCCCATGTTGCAGCTAGAATGGCAAGTACTACATTGAGAAATCATTGGAACATGTGCAACTACACCTGGTCATTTTTACAGTAGTTTGAAGCTCTACTCACCTTTTGTATGCAGTAAAAATCTTTCATCAGTTTAATAAGTATGCACAATATAAGGATCCAAGAAACTGCTATATCCTGTCCTAAAGTGGGAGCCTTGTGGCTTACATGAAGCGAACATGAGTGAGTGATAGTGTATTTAATGTTCATATATTGTTCATATCCATGTATATGTAGTTTTAGTTACCAAGTATCAGTGTTTTGCTCGTTCAGTTTGTTAAGGTTTGTTTCTTCAACCAATTTATTTGATAAATTATCCGTGACACATTTTTACGTGTTGCAGAAACGGTGACAAAATACCATTCCTTTTGTGAAAGCAGAGATGTATGTCCTCAGCGCTAACCTGGGTGAGACCACACATTTAGCTGTGATGTTGTTATGATTTTTGTCCTTGTAGCACAACAATAGTCTTCCTCATTGTGTTACAGTTAACATATGAACCTCCCTGTCTGATAGATGCAGTGCTTATGGCCCATAGAGCTTTATGCTCACTCACTCATGTTCGCTTCTCAATGCTCTGTAGCAGCTAGGCCTTGGCAGCCAAGCAGGGAAATAACCAGGCTTCAAGCAAGCAATAGATCCAGTAGTGCTAGAAACAAGAGAAAGGATGGTTTGGTCTCCAGATGAGATAGTCTGAGTGCATGTGATTGAATTTAAAATTGTGCCATTTGTATAATCTGAAATTTCCAACTAACATAATTCTTTTGGGCACGTGCGTGCATGTGTGCGTGGACAGGTGTGTCCGTGTCTTATTACTCAAAAGTACTACAATTTTGCGCGTTATTATGGGTAATCTTTTTTCGCAATTGACAATTGCTTCCGGTAAATAAAACATTTGTCACACTTTCTACGATTTCTGAAATAAATCAGGATGCCTTTGTCTGAAAGCTTTTGAAACAGTATCTAAAAAATGACAGTTGTACGCGTGTGCATTTGACCATGTTCTTTTATTGAGGCATTTTATTTTCCATGGAAAGCCAATAGAATTATCTCATGTTAAATATTCTGACATCACCCACGTCAATTAATCATTGGGGTATGGCAAAACATTTTTATATTTTGTTTTACATTTATCCAATACGGTTCCAATTTATCCAATATCCTTCTTTTCAGTTAGGTCGTTATTTCACCAAATTTACTTTAGCTTTAAGTACTTATATGTTTGTGAGTTCGATAAAAATACACAGTTTAAGTATTTATATGTTTGTGAGTTTGATAAAAATACACGGTAAACACTAACATACAGCCGAATGTTATTCGAATACAATATCTACCATGGCCTTCAGTCAGTACTGTTAGACTGGAGTCTGTATTTGTACAGGATGAACAGCCCCCATTCACAACCCGTGATCCGTGCAATGCGGCGTAAACGGGTCAGGAATTGATAGACTCATCAACAAATAACCACAATTAGTAAATTTAATCAAGATAATAGTACAAACAGGCAGAGCAAACAAAGGAGCACAGATAGATGCGCATCAAAGTTTTATCAGTGGATCTGTTGTATTGTCGCAGTGAGTCAATTATTTGTATTGGTTTAATTATTAAACGTTATTAAATTTACATTGCCTTCTTGTTTCTGTCGCAGTTTTGACCATTTTTGTAATCTTGCTATCAAGGATGGCTCAGTGAGTTCTCTGTCGGGGGTTGAACTTACAAACTGTCAGCGGAAATCCAGCAGGGTGATTTTTCAGAGAAATTATTGAAATAACCAGACTTCATAAATAAGGAGCATATTTATGTTGAATATTATTAAGAGCATGAACAGAACAAAGAGTAAGTTGAAACATTCCAGTTTGAAATCAAGTGCCAAGCGACAATTTGAAAGAGTTAAGACGAAAAAGAGTCACAACAAGAAAATTTTAAATCATGAAAATGTTCTGCAATTGCTACTACTAGGCGTGAGGTGGAGGAGACTCGTTCATGATGTTGCATATTTTCTTAAACACACATTATGTGAAGAATATCACTGGAACAATTTTTAGGATACCACCTAAGATCTCTGCACACAGATCTAAATATACATACACATCTAAAACTGGAATAAAATGAATTTACAATTAGGTAGACTCACACCAAGCAATCCAAAGTCCACTTCTGACTTATACATCATTGTTATCAACTATTCAAGAATTACTGTGAAAATATTGGATTAATTTAAACCTTCAATGGAATTGAACATTGAGATAAAAATAAAATACAGTATTTGAAGTTTGACGGCCATATTTGCTGTGTGAATAGGCAGTTATATTATAAAGTTTGATGCAGTTTAGGGAATTTTTTACGTGAAATCTTTCCGCGAAAAACTTTAGCGAGAACTTCATACAGAAAATTTAATGCAGAAATATGTAAGAAATAGAAAGGCGGCAACTAGGCTTTGACTTAAACTTTTGTCCACCTAAATGACTATCAATGGAACGTTTTCCTTCCATTGGAAGAACAGTTACATGTGTACTTTTCGCAGAAAGTAGATAATATGAAAACACAAATCGGAGTACTCAGTATCCTACGGCTTTATGAATGAAACGTTCTTCTTTAGTCTGGAGACTTACTTTACGTGAAAAATCAGTTAGAGTATGTTTTCTCACGCCACGATTCGTGTGTCTGGAAGATATCATCTTGTACATGGGATGCCAGATGCATCAACAGTGCACCACGAACACGCATCTGTGCAAAAAGCAGCTTTGTTACATGCACAACAAATATTCATTTGCATGTACACCAGAAAACTAATTATCAAGAACGTCATACCCAAGAAGCATAATGCTAAGAGAAAATCTGCAATCTTGCGTACTTCTAGGTATCTTTTTCTGGACGTCCTCCTGCCCGCATTTCTATTGAATTAACAAACCCAATGCTATACATTTTGTTGTACATATTGATATTTGTAGGTCTCCCTATGCATCACCCACATTATAACCCCACCCCTGAATATTTCTCCAAGGAAAAACAAAACTTCTTTCAATCTGCCAATACGAAGCAATGGAAAGTTAACGGTTCAATAAGCGATTTGGTTAACGTAATCATATTTCATATTCGCCAAAAAGTAAAGAACAAACCTTACGATGCAATATCAGCCGAAATACGTATCAATTAACAAGGGCGATAACGTGCAATAGAACTGTAAAAAGGTGCGACTTGCAAACGATAGAGCAAAATGTAATTAATTATACAATAGAACGAAGCTTGACAATACCAAGTCTATTGTCCGTAATTGTGGTTTTGCCGGTCAGTGCATGACCTGTCAGACCAACCACCAACCACACCTTATGTAATAAGCTTACCGCAGTACATTGTTATTTCATTCGTCTGTAAATCAAAGGGGTTGTTTTACGCAAAAGTTATAATTCCACCAAAGTTTTTGGCTTTCGTTTGTGGCTGAAGTCTGCCAACCCACTTTTACAGAGATAACCTTGCACTGTTGCACAAATAAATAAAGTTTCAGTCGTCAAATTAAAGTAACTCAATGCGCATTTAACTTAGGAGTCGTACAGGTTTCCAAACTTTGCAAACAGTTAAGAAATAATTTTATGAAGGAGATTGTTTAAAACTTTCCTGAAATATAAGTACATTAACAGACACCTAAAGATTCTGATATGAGATATGTTGCCACATGCTGTGAAATGCCGAATTGTTGTAGAGGAACTGACATGAAGCGAAAGAGACAAGAAGAGAGAATAATTCACTCATTGTATGCGTGCTTAAAAAGACATCAAGACGACACAGTAAATGCCAACCAACTAGAGTTTCATGTAACAAGATACCTCAAGTCACAGAGAAAAAAATCTGTATGACAGAAAAATGTACCTTACCAAGATTCCGATTGAAAGATAAACATGATGTGTTGGGTTGAGTCAGAATGTGAGTTATACTGACTGATATGCAGAGGTCAGCTTTATATAGTTCAGCATCCAGTTATTTGGTTATCCCTGCAAATACATAAATGGACAAAAATATTGTTGATGTCAATACCATCAAAGTTATCGGTAAATACAGGGTGTTTGTGAATCATATCAGTGATTTTACAGAGCTAATGAAATATCACTTTTCAAACGTTCCACTAACCATGTCAAGAACATTTAAATGCAAGAGTGGGAAGGTCACACGAAGTCCAACAGGAGTAATCAGTGGCCCACGAATGGACCCTGGTCCAACAAAAAAGAACAAGAAGAATGGGAACCATTCTGAGAAAGGTATCTGCCCATAAGGACCTAAGCTCCCTAGGCCAGACTTAAACTCAAGCTCACGGAATGCACCCTCCTGCCTGGGTTCACCTTATGCTGAGAGTTATGGACCATAAGACGGCAGATCAAGAGTCACAACCAAAATATGGTTGTGACTCTTGATCTTCCGTCTCCAGGAAAAACAGTTAAAGAGTATCAGGTTTAATCCAAAAAGGCACCAAAATGGGGTGGGATATGAATTTGAACCTTTATTTACACATTGGCTTATGAGGGACCAAACGTGAAGAAAAAAAAATTGTGAAAAATTTGCATTGAATTGATTAGTGCTGAAGTTTGCTTTATGTTGTTCTTTTGGATTAGTAATAGGCTTATTCGAAATGTATATCCTGTCCTCTTAAATTCACACCTTAATTTTCTAATGTTAAATTAAGTAACGTGAAATATCTGCCTTTGGAAATAAGTAGCATTTCAAATGGAATTTCTTCACATCTTAGAAGTAAACTTCTGATATCTTAATGGCTTAGTGTCACCTATGGTCTAATAACTTACATAAACTTTTAAAGGGCTTTTGTCAACTAAAGTAGTGTCAATAATGAAAGTGGTTCCGTAGTAAAACACCAAAATACCTATCACTCTTTAAGAGGATATTGCTTTTAGTGAAGAATAACATTTTGCCTTAACAACAGGTAGGCTTTAGCAATAAAGCAATTTTGCCTGGGATTCTTAAAGTATGAAAAGAACATGAAATTGCACGCTTTCGACATAACAATGCATTGGATATTTGGCCTTGCATCTACATATTTGCCATGTTCAAAAATTGGGTATCCATTCGTGATGCTACTGACTCTTCTATTTTTGGTTTCGAGAATGTTTCAATTTAAAATAACAGTTTTGATACCCCCACCCCAGAAATTTATATGGCTTAGTATGGCATCACTTATTTTCATCGTTAAGTAGACACAATACTGCACTTTAAAGTATTCTCGAAATCAGAATCAATGGCGACAGAAAACCCAACATCAATCGTACTGACTAAACTCTGTATGGACAGATTCCAGTTAATTAATTAGGGAATTTTCATTAATTGGTTTCTACTTAATTACTGTATAAATAGCTGGTGGTTAATTATATATGATGGGCATTTAGGTGCATCCAGAAATGGAAGGGCATCACTCTTGTCTATTGGTATCAAAATCAAAACGTGAAATGATTGCGATTTTTTTTTCAAAAAAGAGTAATTTCTCGGGGAAGTCTCGTACTGGGCTCTGTAATTCTTTCAATGTGCAAAAGTTGATTTCTCAGATCCAGTTTGACAGTTTTAAATTCGACCCCTGGCTAAACTAGCGTATGGGCAGCCATTGCTAATGAAGTTTTGTATTTTATGATTTATTCACCTGTATTCTTTGCACGACAGGTCATTTAGTATTCAATTAACCTTTTAGGGAACCTCAAAGATTAGTGTTAATTTTGACAAGTTACGGATGAAACGAATAACAATTATTATCATTACTTTTCCCACTGGGTGGCCATTATTGTAGCCATTATTTCTGCTTTGGCGGTCATTTTTCTTTGGGAAGGTCAGGAATTTGGCCACTTCATACTGTTATCACCTGATACATCTGCTGAGCTTGAAATTAAATGTTCTATTCTTTGTGATCAATTACACTGACTTTAAAAGGGAACACTGTTTGATCAAGGAGGCACGAACATGCACTTAAAAGCATGCGTATTCAAAAACATTATCATGAATCTTTACCAGTCATGTTTATAAAAAAAAACCCGCACAAGATCATAGATGAAGACAAGATGAAGACATTTAACGAGCCACATTGATATCTATTTAACTAAATTGATCAGTTGAATTAAATGACATTAAATATAATAAATCACTGAAGAAACGTGACAACTAATGCGAATAAAATTAGAAAAAAGCTTAATAAATAAAGGTTTATGTGACCTACAAATTATATTTAATTGAGAGAATAAATAGAGTTCCCTAAAGACCGTTTATTGACGAAAGTGCCTTTCAATATTGTTAATCAATCAATTTTTCGCCCAATTGAAGGAAACTAAGATTTTGACTTTATTGATCAAACTTTGTCACGATCCTTCCACACAAGAACTTCAAGTTGTGCATTTAAAGAAAGAAAAAAACCGTTTCACACGAAACGGTGAAAGCTCTTTTATAATTAGCACGCATTTATTAATTGGGAGTTGTACTATCATTAGCTCATGTGCAGGAAGTTGTGGTTAAAAATAGAAGTAAACAAGGTGTCCCGATAGGAGCACTGACCCTCATGCCTCCCCCCTACCCCGACTGTTGCCTAGAATTGTCTGAAAT